>SJOL01006737.1:128892-175515 GCA_004794785.1 Opisthorchis felineus
AACAAATTGATATTCATCATTTCATGACAAGTGATCTCCCGCAGTGTTCATGGTGATTGTCCTCGATACTTGATGCACGGTCGTCATGGCATCGGTGCTTGATAACGTCTTTGCTCCCCTACACTGTTTGTGTGAATATTATGAGTGAGGTTTGTCCTGACCACTTCGATCAGAACATGAGTGCGTCTGTGACACCAATTAGTGAATGGAGTGATTAATAACTTTCCCTCATAGAATACCCGTATGGAACTGAATGATTTTATTCCGTGTGCTCCATTCATCCCTACAGAAAAAAGAGCAAAGTGAAAAACGTACGTCTCACTTTGGCCTTATTTTTAGAACGATCATGTTCGCTGTATCGAAAGTATCTGGAGATTTGTACCGAGCAAATATCATCACTCATTTACTTGGGTAGGAGTTGAGTATATCCCAAAGCGAAATACATTCTCTTTGTATGCCTTCGGAGTATCTTAATAAGTTGTGGCCACGTATTTACGCAGCTAATTACAACTGCATGCAGCGGGGTTCGTTCTCGTTATATTTCTCTATGAAACTGGCACCTCCTCTACTTCCCAAATGAGGATTATTTAGCCGCAATTTTTATGGTTTGCGGGATAACCCGAAAACTTTCCAAAAATAGTTATCCTCGTACACAGTGCTTTGGTTGGGTTTTTGTAACTTTTGAGTGCAAATCAGTGCCATTACGGCGAAAACCTCATTTCAGAAAAAGCCGCTTAATCTCGTAGCAACTAGGCTCTAAGGGACAGTGATAGAATAGCCAAGGTAACCGAAGTGCGTGTTCACATTTAAGACATCGCTGACTACTCAGTTTCGAGAATGTCTTGTACATCTAGGCCAACAATTCTAGCAAGTTAAAATTTTGAGGTGCAATAAGCATAAAGATGAGATTCGGCCAAACTAATGTGTAGAATTCGATTCCTTACTAAGATCCTACAAGCTTATATTTCCTACGCACTATACTCTAAATGCAGGTTCAAATACTGCACACATCTAATTCCAATCCATTTCATTTCCTCACGTACGACGCCTACTCTTTCGATCAGTCTACAAATGCAGTAACTGTCATATGCAGGGCGTCAGCAAAATGTAAGTAACCAGCAATACACACATTTGAAATCTCCCCATGCGTCTAACGATCAGCCCAAGTCAACAACCACTGATACACATAAGCTAATTTATCCCTCAATAACCCTACCGCAAATTAAGGCAACGATTTCATATTCGACGCTAGACGTGCTCTAACCGCCTTGTATTCTCAGGGCAGACTGCTTCAGTTCTCCCTATAGTAGCCAGTCTTCTAAATGGCCAACTAAGCGGTCCACATGCTACCATGGTGACGAAAAGTTTGCAAGCCACCTGTCAAGCTTGGCGAACAAATAGACAGCCACCTGAGCAACAACCCATAAACTCACCCGAGCTACCAATATATCTATATTTCAACACATTACTAAGCCACATGTAATGTTGTTATCCGGGGAGCACATGATTCCAGCATTTATACTCGTGCACAGAGAGTGGCGCAGAAGGCCTGATCCTACTGCCATCCTAACCCAATTACATCGTTTAGACCTAGTTGAACCAGGGCGCTTGATTTCAGTGGTCGAAACCAAAGCCATTTGGGTCTGCATTGGACGCCCAGTCGGCTAAAATACATCTCACGCTTCACGCTTTATTGATATAATTTTACCTCCTCCTTCGTCACCAGCTTTTACTAAGCCCAAAATTAATGTGATCATAAACTTTCCTTGGCATGAGCATCAACTGCAATCCAAGTGACAATACTTCCACGTTCATCTATCTAAAGGATTGCCACAAAACAGTTATGGCCCCACATAATCACGGTAGAATTTCTTAACTATAAGCGGTGTTTTAAGAACTTGTGATCATTCTTAATAAATAGTACCTGGAATGGACTGTGTAACCCAGCTCACTGTGCACACAATGGCCCAGGTAAACCGCACGTTGTAATGCGAAACCAAACCATAAACTTCCACTACATAGCTATAAGAGCAGCTGGCTCACAGAGAATGTTGGGGCGAATTTAGCCGTAATCATGTAGTCAAGACTTTTAGAGTTACCGGAGATGGTGGAGTCTGGCAGTCTTCAAAATATTGCCCATCGAGTTGTTCGAATGATTGTGCTTTACAGTTATTAGGTTCAACTTATATAGGTCTGCTTTTGCCTGTCCTATACAGAAGCGTAGACAACAACAATATCTTGGGAAGAGATTCAGGGAGCACTGATTCCATCACGATGAAATACTGACTAAAGCAAGTTTACAAACCTGATGAAAAATTCCGAAAAATAATACTGACTTTTATGGAGGTATTAGGCGAGAAATGGTCTAATACATTTTCACGAATATCTGCACACGACGATGAGTTCAGAACCTCTAGTGTGAACAAGGCTGGCATGTAATATTCACGTGTCTCCTGATCGACTGCTTTGGATATCCGTTTCCACCGCTTTGAACAAACAGAAATCCAATCACACCGGATCCCGAATACAGATGGGGATGGTCAAAAGTTGTAGCTCCCCACTATCACACGACAATGTACCCATTGGCTTTCTCACATATCTAGATAATGACAAGAATCGGGTGTTTACAGGATTCGCATTAAGGCGGATGTGCACCTGTCGTGTGTACGCGACCGGTCTGATTGAGACTCCGCCGTAGTTTAAAGATTCTAGACTATAATCAAAATTTCCTAATCCCCACAGATTCACTGGGTGCACAGACGACGGAATAGGGTAAAGATTTTTGAGTCATACACCTGAACAAAAATTGTGCCAAAACTCACGGATTTGACCAGAAATTTCCAGACACTTCGCATTAGACACTGCATTTTTAAGCTTCATTAATGTTTCTTCGAAATAGCTGAGACGTACGCGGAATTACAGCTGTCAATTGGGTGTTACATATCCGGGCATCCAACAGTGATAACCGAAAAGGATTGACTATGGCTTGCTTCACCTTATCACAATAACAGAACATCACATGCGAGGAATCATTTATATTTGCGTGCAATATGGTACGAATGTGAGAAACTTGCAAACGAATTCAGCAAATTCTCTCCTGGAATCCCACTTTATTCACTTCTTGATCAAACATCGTCAGAAAGTGCTCCATGAAAGCCATTCCTAGAACCATATTTTCATTTCTTATTCCTGGATCCGGAACAATCGAACTGAAACAGTGGGTCAGTCCATTCCTATCCTCCTATTGAGAAAAATAAAATTTCCTTTAAAAAATACTATTTCTGCATGTTCACACGTTTTGAAGTTCACATTATCCGACCCGTAAACAACAATTGTTAGCGTGCGTGAGTAAAGGTCAAAAGTTACTGTGAAGTTGTCAATGTCATGACCATCCTGTTCTACAAACCACCTGTGTATTTGCATGAACGGTTAACTTAAACTGGTAATGCTATGTTGCTTCCAATGTAGCACAACCTGTATGAAAATTGAATCGTAATTCAAACGAACGCATAATACCATTTCTCATATAACCAGCCAGGATGCAGCCCCAAATATTCACATCTAATCAGTGTGATTTCTCCCTATTCACATCATGTGATTCGTCCCCCAACGTCCTTTACTTACCTTTTGTACATATTTTTCGGGAGAAAGACTCAGGTCCAGTCCATGGAAACTGATAATGAGAGCTGGTAGCTGGTTCATCCGGTTACAGTCAACGATGTATTGATTTCCCGATTCCATCGCTCCTAAAGCAGTGTTAATTAGCCTTGCGCGGTCCACACTGGCTTTGTTTAACCACGAGGTGCTGTCCAGTGTTGCAGAAAAACCTATTGCGGAAATCCGCCTTGCCGGTGTACTGAGACTATGAGAGAGATTGGAAGTGGCAGTAAGTGATTAAGCGTCTTGTATTATCATTGTAGTTAGGCCGTTGGGCGCAAATGGATTACTTACCCGAGTACGTCGAGCTTCCAACCTCTGCGATGAACCTCAGCGGGCACCATCTGGAACTCTTCCGGGTAGATTTTGTGATGTGACCCAAACACAACTTGAGCGTCAGGTTCAAAATCATTGCGATGAGCAGCACTGTAAAAACAGTATAAAACGATGAGTATATCACATCGACAATAATATAATAAATAGATAAGTAGATACATCTATTTTACAGCAAACGAGCGGCACCGGTTGGGAAACATACCATACACAAAGAAGAGTGAATCTCTTGTAGTCTATCAACTGATTTTGTGACAAAACATTGAGAATGTTGGTATCAGGTAATCTCCTTTCAATATCCGGGAACGCCAAACCCAAATGGCCATCACCAGCGACAGGCAATCGTAGTCGTGGATTGTGGGAGCCAACCACAGAAAATGTCACTCGAATAGGAGGAATTCCGTTGAGCTATTAAAAAAACAAACTCATTAAAATGAAATTGAAACAACCTGTAAATTATCTCTTACGGCAGTCGTCGCCACCTGTCTCACGTTTTGGAAGCGCGCAGCCCTTTCATCTGTCGTAGAAAATCTCCTATTGAATTTTTTTTTCTGGTTCCAGTCAGCATGCTGCGCTGTTGAAGATATGACCACAGTAACATCCAAGGTTGTATCAACAATGACACAGAAATTTTGTGGAGGTGTACCAAGTGACATATGTGCAAACAGGCCACCCTTCAAACTTTGGTCGTGGAATAACGCAGAGACGTACCCCGTGTGTGAAGGCAAGATCCGCGTACATAATATCACGCTTTTCACGAAATTGCCCTCTGCTACGATAGTAAAGATCTAATCTGTTTTAAAAAGAATATGACAAATCAGCCAACGAATGAAACTCACTCGAATGTTTGTACTGTCAGAGCGAACAAAGCTACCGAAGCCCATGTTGCCTTCTTCATTCGAGAGGATTGGAAACCTCACTGACGTATTATCACAGGTTGATCGGTTTTATGTTAGCTTGGACTCTTTGTGTTTTAACTAGGAGCCAATCTAAGAAAAGATCGAACACCCATTAGAATTGACCAATTACTGTTCTGTGTAATTGAACGTACCTTTATCAACCAGATGAATGTCACGATGTTTATACTTGATTGGAACTGCGCGCCAAGCATATTACACAACAGATTCTCTGAAGGGTTTTGGATTCCAGCTACTTCAGAGCATCCAAAATTATTGTATAGCAGAAAAAAATTGTTGTTATGTTTTTCCAATAAATAAAGTTTAGTGACTGTATTCTAAAATGAAAAAAACTGGGAAGTGAGAAATTCGTTTGGTCCGTCGAGATATATTGACGCAATCTTTTTCGAGAATTCTGCAAATCGAAACGCGAGTTAATGTTGCTCAAATAATCTTCCATCTCAGATCGGCTGTGCTTACTCATTTGTCTGCTGAAGCAGCTGTTCTTTCCCTCCACAGGATTTTCCCTTTGCCTTCCACCCATGCCCTAGTTAACTGTCTACCGCGAGCCCATTTTCCACAAACTACAATGAAAATAATGCGTTCGTTTGTTTCTGTTCCCGCTAAAATAAATTATTGAAACGTTTGTTTTCTCGCGGACGTGTGCAAACCAGAAAGGAAGTGGTGCAATTTATTCCCTCCGAAAAGTACAGCTGGCTGAAAAAATGATTTATGGTTTGCAAAGCGCAAAAATTATGTTCCGCTAAATAATCATTGTGTAGCATCAGGTTGAATCGTGTAGTTTCTAATGACCCGGAGCGTGAGTGATTTCGGTATTTGGGCGATTAACCTGTGCGTGTACTGCCTCAAAACTGTTTGGAACGCTGCTGGTCGGACGGTGCCTACCAGTCCAATTTGACATTGTAGTGTTTGTCCTCTATACCATAATTAACTCAGGATGCCCGGGGCGCTCCAAACGTCGATTGTAAGTCTTCAGTCAGCACGCGAGAGTGCGGACGAACCGTGTATTAGTAAACACCTGGTAAATGATATTCAATAGGCATTCTTAATGCCGTTTATGTGTTTCGATATCACACAATACTACCAAAAGTTCTAATTCGACAACATGCACCTGGTTAACAGAGCGTACCCTGTGGCTTCAAGACATGTGATTTTGGCAGAACTCTGGTCGATGCTCTTAAGAAGAATTTAAATATGTTGATTCAACTAGGAAGTTTTTTCTCTCCTAGGAGAAGCAATGGATTTGCTAGTATGAGAAGCTTATTTGAAATGTATGTAAGTTGCTACATTCACCCTAAAATCTGTGTGCTTGCGTCTTCCTTCGGTGGCAGCCCTGCAGACATTTTTCGTGTGACAAGCATCATCGCGGCTGTTAGCGATGAACGATAAACGAACGATGATGAGATCTGTTCTGCACTTCGTGAGTTCCGAAATGAAATGGAAAAAGTGTCGTTTCTGTATCAGGTCGGTTACACCCATTTCGAAATACACTAGCCTTTCAATGAGCCAACTTAAGCATTCAGTGCTGGAAGTAGTTGCTCTACTCCATTTTTTTCATATTTCCATCTCTACACCAGCGTTTTGCAATGATGCAAATTACGTGAACTTATTGACGCAAGTATATGGGTTGGTACTTTGAAGCAGGTATGTACCCACATTTTTGTCCTCTCTAAGATGTAGCTCTCAGTTGTGGCATGCTGTTTCACTGCGCTTTGTGCGAACCATCCGTTATATCACTTTATTTGCAATATTGCATCAAGGCTTTGACTACGTTATCCTTCCCGGTGTTATACTGGCTGAAGGAGCACTTAACCGAGAGCGATATTTATTGCAGTACATGAATATTAAGCAACAAGTGAACTTACACATAACTACAACGAAACAAAAACATGTAAGGATAAACTTTGAGTAAGATTTACACGCATCATCGCCGCGCTTGTTGCTTGTAAATAAACAGTACATTCTCCCCAGAGCAGCGTTACATTGTGAACTATGATCTGTGCAACCACGTCGTATTCAACGTAGCCATGTTTAGATTCAGTAGTGACAGTAATCTTCTCTAAGGGTGTGCCTCCGACATTCTCGTTTGCCTGCTCATTAACCCACGCAATTGGTTTAGTGTGACTGTCAACATATCATTATTATTCAAGATAATAGTAAGAGTTAAATTTAAAGAAATTAGAAAAATAAAATAATAGTAATTATATTTTTGCCTCCATCGGGCCGTTGCAGCATGGATGCTGCATGCAACAACAGAACGTGGAGGAGTGTGCAACCAGGGAAACACGCAAAAGGTCATCGGGCTTGTGGAATCTGAAATAACTGTAATAATATGGCATGGGGTAGGGCTATTTCAATGATGAAGCCGGCCGACTTGAAACAAAACTGAGAAACCCATGCTGGCTTGCTTGTTCGATTGACCTACAAATTCTAGACGTTTTGAACTCGTAGCTCAGCAGCTGGTTCAATTTATGTCACCTGTTCTTTGAAAGATGTCCTAAAATGTCAGGAATTATATGCGTAAGTTAATGCTGCGCTATGTGCGAAAGTCACAGCTGGATAATTGGTCTAAAGGGCACCCTGCAAACGTTTGGTGTACAAAATAGAATTATCGAACGGCAACAATGCAAATTGCCCGATATTTTGTAAACAGGTAAAATATAATATTGAGTGAATAATAATTCCAAGTTCGAAGAGCTACCTCTCCTTTATCAAGGTGAGTACAATGCAGGGTATTTGAATGAGACAACACAATGTACGCGCGCAGTGGTATGCTGTGCGTATCAATATTTGATTTTCCATCACACATTTTTCTGAACAACAGGGGTTGCTCAATATTCACCGAAATGTTGATGTGTCTAATACGACCATCGTGTATGCCTCTGCATTTCAAATACTACATAGCGGATGAACATAAACATGCTAATTTGTCGATTTTTTTCTCAGAGACTAACATGTATTGACCGTACAAGCTAAGTGTATGTTCCAATTTATTTCGGGTCCCAAAACACATTATCCGTTAAATTGAAAAATGCGATATCACAATGTTATGTCAGCAGGCACATTTCCAGATTTTATAGTAATCAGACATGTGATTTCACACTCGTCATGATCGCATGTATACTGAAACTGCACAAACTTAAAAAAACATAAAAAGAACATTATTGGAGCACTTATTTCGATTCATCATTCCAGGGTTGCTAGTTTATTACGAATGTAGGAGCGCATTACTATAAGGATAAGCATTTTCCTCTCAATTTGCTGATGAAATCAAACACATGTTCGTAGGTTGCTCTCTAAACCAAGTTGCTTCGCTACAAATGATAACGCGCTTGTAAAGTCCAGCCCGTGTTGCCCCTGGTCGCTTGTACACATATTAGCTAATCTGCCATTTTGAGCCAGAATAACGTGTATACGAAATCAACGGGCGTCGACATTTTCAAAATATTTGGCTCATTTGAGGTCAGGATGCTGCAATTTGGAGTTGGATTGTTGAGGTGGGCAGTGACACCAAATAACAATAGATTTGAGCATCTTGAATCAACATAGTGGATTAATGGCACCTGCTGGCACGAATATATTTCTTGACGGTTGACCAGCAACGACAACAAATCTGGAGGACTATTGCAAACAAATGCTGGCTGATATATACAGCTCGTTACTATAGGTCACGCTTAGATCACTACATATTAAACAGTACAACGACGAGTAAGCATGTAACTCATCTGGGATTGTCGGTGTCGAGAACTAACAAAATGCATGCTGCAAAATATTGTGAAACGTTTTGAAAACATGAAAATACACAAAAAGGCCGGCATTCAAGTTCGAACTTGTCACTGCAATATTGCATAGTGTACACAAAGGATGAAAAGAGCACACCGTTTTATTACGCCATTTTGATTGATGATATAAGAAGTAAAAAGTGGCTCAAATTAATTCGATGGACAATTGCTCATGAGTCCGGTCGCTTAAAAATAACACTGTGCTGTGTCAACTGAAACCGGGTGGATCCACCGTCAATATCATGAAAGCACTTCACTAGGCAGGATATATATTTGATAAACGTGCATGCATATATGAGTTTTACGTACACCGTACGTAATTGCGCGGCTTGCATTGTTCCGTGTGCTTTCAAATTTGGGACACGTGTCTTCCCTATTTCAGGCTACATGGGTAATTCAACAAAAGCTGTGGAATGTAATATGTGTTTGGTTTTGAATCACATAAGAATTTTGTGCAAACTAATGAGCGAGGATATATTTGCGTTTTATTCATCTGCTTGTAAATTTGGCGAATGTCTTTTTTGTGTGAAATCTGACCACCCGCGTATTTTTTAACCTGCTTTTGCAGGTTCAGTTTGTTAAACTGAAACACACACGGCCGTTGTTTCTGCACCATGCACTCAGATATAAATGTGAGTCTGGCATGCTTACATTTTTAATTTCATCAAAAATCATGAACAAAACTCATTTCCACGTAGCCTTTGACGCAAGCATACCATTAACCTATAAGTGAGATATAAGGAGTTGAAAACGTTTTCTCATCAAATGTATATTATACTATTACTGGGTGTCATATTGATTTCAGCAGATTTAGTTTAAAAATTTTGTTGCGAAAATAAACGGTTTTTCTGATCTTTACGATTATCAGACTGTATTTGTAAAAGGTAAGTTCTCTGAAATCCAGTAGCTCACAATGCACAGGTTGAAGCTAGTTACCACGCACAATGTATTACTTGTCACTTCACTGGTGTCAAACATTGGAAACATAGCCCCGAAAATTGCAGCAATGTTGATTTGCGAGCACTGAAATCGATTGAAAATTTTGCGCATATGTAATACATGCACACCAATTTTACAAAATTATACTTCTTGGTTTCAATTATTTCTTATTCAATTGTGCCGACACAGTTCCCTAGGATTGTGTCATACAATCTTTTAACCAGCGGTTATGACCGCAAATATTAGGCTGAAATCTTGGATGAAAGTGTTTCTCAGTAGTGGTACAATTTTTATAGCTCACAAGCTTTGATTTAGCAACCAAAAAGCAAATCTAGGGAAGCATTGATTTCTTTATATCGAGTGAGTCTCCTTTAACTTCTGCAAAAAAGTTAAGTAGAAAATTTTGTACTGATGGGAGAGCAGCAGGTTTCAGTATACCTGGTTATGGCAGGTGAAGAAACATTTGTTGTTCGCCTTATTGAACGTAGTGGCATAATCAACTCACACCAAACGTTTTCAGAAGACTGAGGTTCATGCATATGCATGAACATACATACATACATGAACATACACTTGTGTTTACACATATGAAATATTTGTTGTACGTATGTCATCCATACACGAGGAATAAATTGTCAGCTAAATATTTGAAAGGTAAGTGTATCTGCCTTTTGTCTTGTAAAATCGAGCGAATAAACTTTCTGGTGGCTTTAAGCTTCGCAATCATCTCTAACCATTCAAATGCAGACAAAACATATTATCATTTTCCAGCCTGAACATGTTTCGGGGGAACATGAAAGCTATATTTATTTCATCACGCCTCAAGTATTTTGTAAAAAATTGTGTATTTTGCTCATTGTATATCGAAATAAAAACCAAGCAAATCATGGAGTTCCTCTGAACTGCATAGTTGATATGCATTTCGAAAATGAATTCAGATTTATCAGGATGATTCCAGCGCTGTAGAGGGCAACTGAGCAGTACATTCTTCTGAAGTTTTAAAACCCTGTTATTTTACTGGGATCCAAAAAGAGAGGCAATCTTTGGACCAGAGGTAAAATGAATAGTCGTATAGTGATGACGTTATAGTCTCAATAAATGCAGTAGAACATGCATAAAAAATGGGCCTGCATTTCCGTAAACAGGTGCAAGAATGTAGGTATCTTGTAAATGCAGATTCTTGTCGGGAAGCCCAGTGATATACGACATTTGACGGAACACATTTAGGGAGTGTTCTTTAGAGGGCATTTTTAGTTTCATGCGTTCAATTTTTTTCTGGATCCGAAACGATTGAGGTATAAAATCGCATTTGTCCACGGCGCATCTCCTCCTAATTTGAGCAGTTGAACTGTTTATAAAACATTTGTGTGGTCACAGAAATGGGGTGAATTGCCTATCTGGTAACCAAATGACCTGGTAGTTGTGAGTAGCGGTCACATGTGGCTCAGTAAATGTCAAAAGCCGGGCCTAATTCTCGACAAATCATCTGTGACCTTCCATGAACAGATTTCTGAAACTCTCTAGGGAAAGGGGATTAGCTGCGATGCTCATCGCAGTGCACTCTGCAAGAGGAATGACAAGTACAATAAAATAATCTCAATTAAATATAATTTAAATATACTTGAAAGTAAATATAAGGTTTCCCAATCAAAGTTGCCAATCAAAGTGAAAAAGGACTCCCAAAACGAATCTGCATGTTTCCTATTCACAACATGCTAACCGTCCCTGAAAATTTACCCGCAATTTCGAATATTATGTTAGGGGAAGACCGAAATCAAATTCTGAAATCCGATAATGAGAGCTGACGTTTGTTTACCTGGTAAAAAATGAGGACTTACACATTTCCCGAGTTTGTCTCTCCTAATGCAGTTGTAAATCGTCTTGTGCGATCCACAGATCAGCTTCGCTCACAGTGAAAGCAATATGTGCTGCATCCGTAGGTTGTCATTTCTAGTGTGGCCGTGTGGTCTTGTGCATCTCCTGGCGAACGACCAAGAAACATTTCTTTTTCTGGGCGGAATTGCGCCTTCTGAAAGCCACTTTTGGTCAACTCGCCTCAGCTGGGATGAAGCTTCATTAAAAAATCGTGACTACTGTCGACAAAACACAAAATGCCCGCCATATTGTGGCGCCCAGTATGAAGCAAGCGTTTCAGCAGTCACTTGATCGCACACTTCACGGACCGTCTCACTAAAGCGCACCTAATTCCTGGTACGAACGTAATGACACGAAAAACAGAGACGGGAAGTTTACCCCAACGAAGTGGCTGTGAAGCGAACTAGCCGACGATGTATTTAGCACACCGTCCGAGGATTCAACCAAACAGTGGCAAATCCCCACTCCCGTTAGTGTAAGGTCGGCCTTCACGCCATACAACTGATCAGGCCACTGTGTTGTGCAATACAACATGCCTGTCTCCGGAGGAGTTAGGCGACAAAAGGAGGAAAGCTCAAGCAAAACGTGTCCGCGAAGTTGCTTGGGAAGAAATGGCTGGTGGAAGGGCCGGATCAATACCCATATGCGTGAAGATCAAAAGCGGAAGTTTGTCATTGAGTGACACAGCCTTTTTTTTGTCGCCGTCCGCTAAGGGGAAAGGTATACAAGTCATGACAGTTGAAGACCGAAAATAGTAAATTGTGCTCAGCTTTGAATGTGGCATGATACGACCAAAGAAGTGCGAAATAGATCGCCTGCTGAGATCGACACAACTGAGAAAACGGAACACGCAGTTCTCAAAAGAAGGACGGTGTTTAAGGGTGTATATTAATGATGACGCGTGAAGGTAGTGTATCGTTTGGTCTACATACTCTGCTGAGTATTTGACGGATTATGGAGCATTTTACAGAGATTATCGAACCGCTTTGCAGTGTTTGGTTTCCGTTGATTACTATTCAATGAAGGTCCGGAAATGTTCCAGAGGTTGCTTGAGTATATCCAAGTTTCAAAATATCCGTGCAAATGATATGTATGTGTCTAATGGCTTGTAACTATTTAGTTCGCGTTTTCCGACAAAAGGCTTCTCATCGGAGTGGTTTTCTCTTTTCACAACATGTGCCCTCGAAATCTAACAGTATGTCTTTTGTTCAAATCTTCCACTTAAATTGTCATGCTGAAGGAATTTCGGTTTATTTCCACGCATAACTATTCCCGGATCCAGTGGTTAGGTTTCCGGGTTCAGTCCAGTTGTACTTCTGTACTTTTCTTCCCGCTTCTACAGTTTAACCTGCTGCGATAACGGTTAATCTTTACTTTGCGCTGGAACTGAAACGCCGCCGGAGCACAGCTTCAAGGTATTCAGAATAGATTCATGTGGTCGCGAACCTAGTCAAACATCGTACTTCGTATCTAGTGATCAAATGCACATTAGGACAAGACGAATGGCAGTACATCCGGCATCCAAACGCCACACACTTTCATCAAATTAGAATAGGTAAATGAAAATATCAATCCGTCGAAAATTAGTATTAATCTGATGAAGCTGTTTAAATGCGGAATTTGTGGAAAGGAGACACTCAACGCGGCCGGTTTGAGCATCACTTCTGACTGAGTCCTGGCAACCAGACTAATGCTCCCAACTAAGATTTTCAAGTAGAATTTAAGTTTGGCAAAACTGAGGGACTATGTGAACCCCAGGTAATTCATACAAGAAGTGGGCTGTCAAAGTTTTTTCAGTAAACATGTGAGTACATATTCCGTCAGGAGTCACTACATTCATTATTCCGCCTGTTGTTGTAACCAAATCATTGCACTTTATCCCCCGGTATATGGTTATTTATTTTCACCCAGCGTTGATCAAGTAATGCAAGCTTACGTAGTCTCATAATATGTGATTTTTTGTGCGCATCTGCCTCATCTATCAGACAGTTTGATTTCAGCCGTGGGTGCAACATAACCCACCATATGCTCTTCTAAAATGGCGTTGGTTTACTAGTGGCAAGCTTGCCCGCTGAGAACACCAAATTTCTTACATTACCGGCAATCAGTTCGAAACTTGCTTAGCCTAACCCAGGCCAATTTGCTAATAATGACCAGTAGATTATATGGCCACTCGTTATTTGCCGAATGGGATTGATTTCTCAAAAACGATGGTGTTCTCTGGGTAAATACATCAAAGCTTAGAATGTCTATATCCAATAGGCTATCCCGAAAAGTTTCTATATGTTTGATTTGTTCAAGTGAGTGGATCTTCATGGTCATCGGTTAACTGGAATTGGAAAAACCGTGTAGCTATCAAGAACGTAATGCTGCAGATGATGGTGACCCATGCCAACAGGTCAATTTTTCTTGTGCTGTTTGATATCAGCATGGAAGTATTATGCACATGTTTACGGGCACCATTGCTGTCTATTGCAAAGTGGAAAACATATTACGTACTCCATAGTGGTTGTCCGATATCTTGCCCCTAGATATGCACATGGTGAGTTGCTCATCATAACGCCTATCAATGACTCCAAACCTTAGTGGAGAAGTCTGTCGTTGACTGCACGCTACTGACATGAGGGCTTACCTGACGCTCACGAAGAACTTGCGGCTAAGGGTTTACTATGCATTATCAAGTGGCTACATGGAATCAACATCGATCATAGCGGACGGTTGAACGAAACTAACTGACGCACACGACTGACCTGCGGCTAGTCAACTGGTCGTCAAGCGTCTGTCATATTCGACTAGGAAAAGACAATGGTCCACCTTGGACGAAATGTTAATTTAAATTTTAATGAACGTTTTGATTATTACACATGTCCTGGCAGGAGGAGCACGACCGTCTTGGTATGCACTGTTCACTTTCAGTGAATTCGCAAATATAAATTCGTACAATTTTCTCCAAATGATAACGAACGTTGAGGCAAATTTTATACGCCAGCGGGATTCTTATACGTGTTTATAGCCGAAAGTTAACGAAGATATACAGAGAGAGTTAGCAGATAACTCATTTGGATTGGAAGCTAAACCAATAAATTAATCGAACTGATCTCATCACAGACATAATTTCGCCGGCTCTTAAATAGTCTGCATTATTATCTCGCATAAGGCAGGTCCTAATCTGACTGCCACAGGGTAATTTATCCGGTAGAGTACACTTGACGTGAGGATTGATTGATTTTTTTACGATTCAGTCATAATAATTAATAATTTTCTGGGACAAACATGTTTGCCTTCCGTTGACTTATAACAATACATACATGATTTCTTAATTTTTAGGGGAAGTGAGTCGTGATTTCTCCTGCAAACTCTTTCGTGCAATGCAATTTGTTTCCAAATAAGTGTATTGCTCTACAGTGATTTGTACGTTGTGATTCAGTTTCATGTAGTTTTTTCGTTCGGTGTCAAAAGCACGTGATTACTGAAAAAAAATGTGAGGAAGTAGAGTAAAATTGTCGTTTCCTTCTCCTTGCTGTTTTGCGTAGGCATGAATTGACATGCTGCTGTATACATGTTTCTACGCCTTTAATCCCCTCCGACGTTTCACTGTTATTGGGAATATCCACTTGTGAGTATCGCGAGAAAATCCGTGGATTATGGCATGCGCGACCCTCCAGCTGAACAGTAAATCAATCAGCTGGCATCTGCTGATCAGCGGTATCTAACTAACGCCTGTGCGGAATAACACGCTACTGGAATATCGGTCCCTCAACTCACGAAAATGATGTCGCGTTTCCTGGCTATTGAATAGTTGGAAACGTTCTTTCTGATGTGGCCGCCCCCACGTCATGAATGACCTATATACACCAGATCAAATTCTCCTGAAGGAGTGAGCAGGAATGCAAAAGAGATATAAAAAACTGTCAGAAATTCGTCGGGCCCTTTAGGTTTTCGATGATTTCTCCATATTCAAAGGATAAGGGACGTTGGGCATTGGTGCCATAGACGAATTTCGGTTCGATAACGAATTCTCACCACATGGAAGTAAGCACCAGGACCAGCAAGAATCATTTTTTGCCTGATCGCACAAACGATGTCCCAAATATGTAACGCAAGGCAAAACAAAAAGAGGCTTTTCGCCACCAGGTCACTCTGGACATCAAAACATATGGACACAACGGAGGTCTTTGCAAACACTTCAACAGGAGGCACAGCCAATTTGTGATCGAAAGTTATTTGAGCAACAACAACTTGAGATTGAGTTGCAGTGATTTTGAAAAAAAGCAGAGTCAATATACCCAAAAACAGAACCATAATCTTGTGTTTATATATCATCGAGGGTACGGGTCCCTTTGAATGAAGAAGACAAATGGTCTCTGATCACCCCATGTTTCCAGTAAGTTCCATTGGTGGACTGATTTGCCGTAAGACTTCTGTGCCGGATTAGATCTCTGCTACCGTAGCGAAGAGCGATTTTGTGGGAAGCAAGATATTATGTACGCGGATCTCGCCTAAACACAGGGGGTACGTCTCTGCACTCTTCAATCGCATGTCACTTGGTGCACCTCCAAAAAATCCTTGTCATTGTGGACACAACTTTGGTTGTTACTGTGGTCATATCCTCATCAGCACAGCATGCTGACCGGAATGAGGAAAGCGAATTCAATAGGAGGTGCTTAAGGACAGACGAAGTGGCTGTGACTCCGCTCAGCGGGAGAGATGTGGGAAGGATCGCTGTAAGGGATGACTTTAAGGTTGTTTCAATTGTAACTTAGTGAGTTTGCTTTTAATTGCTCAACGGAATTCCAACTATCCGAATGATATTTTCCGTGACTGGCGCCTAAAATGCATGTCTAAATCTGCCTCTCGCAGTTTGGGTTGGGGGTACCCAATTGCCAGAAGAAATGTACCTAATTTCAATATTCTCAACGTTTTTTAGAAAGTCAATTTGATAGACTATAAGAGGTTCAGTCTACTTTGTGTGTGTTATGTTACCTAACTCGTGTCGCCTGTATGATCAGAAAGACCTGTGGGATGTTATCTAATTAACTTAGCCGTAATGCGATATGCTCATCTTTCTATATTTTTTCTCAGTGATTCTCACCGTAACGATTTGTAACCTGACGCTCAAGTTGTGTTTGGTTCACATCACAAAATCCACCCAGAAGAGTTCCAGTTGGTGCTCGCTGATGTTAATCGCGCAGGTTGGAAGCTCGACGTAATCGAGTAAGTAACACATTAGCGCCTAATGATTAAACTGGAATGAGGAAGCATGACGCGTATTCACCGATTGCAAAATTCTATCTACTCATAGTCTCAGTACACCGGCACGGCGGATTTCCCCAATAGCGTTTGCTGCAACGATGGACAGTACCGCTTGGCTAAACGGAGCCAGTGTGAATCGTGTAAGGCTAATTACTACCAAACTAGGAGTGTGGGAATCCGAATGTCGTTGACTGTAGCCAGTTGGACCAGCTAGCAACTCTCACCATCAGTTTCCAAGGCTTAGACCTGAGTCTTCTCCTCGCACAAAATGTTCAAAAATTAAGTGGAGCGTTTTGTGTGACGTTGCCAATGTGGTGTTATGGGAGCCAGCAGACGGATTCCGGGCAAATATTTGTGGTTTCATCAAGGACGGTTATATTAGGAATAATCATATGCGCCTGCTTAAATGGGGATTTAAATCTCATGCAGATTGGATTACAATGTAAGCAACACGATAGGCAACTGTTCCAGCAAGCGCGCAGCTGACGCTTTAAACTGAATTGTCAAGGGCGTCGACAATTTCGCAGATACTTTTGACTGTTACCCCCGACTGCTAGATAGTTTTGTCAATAGGTTGTAGAAGACGTTCACGGTAAATCGCGAAAACATACAGGAATAGAATTTATTCCAATAAACCCTTATTCTTCCACAAGATGGAGACGCATGGTCAAACCAACTGTTCCAGTACGATCGTTTTAGATCCAGCAGTATGAAATGAAGACATGGTACTAGGAATGGCTTACATGGAACACTTCTTGGGGTTGTTTGTTCAGGATGTGAATGAAGTGGGATTCAAGGGGACACTCTGCTGAATTCGTTTGCAAGGTATTCACATTCCTACGCGTTTGCACACAAATACAAATGTCTCTTCACTTATCATCTGTTATTCTTGATATGGTAAAGCAAAGCAAAGTATACTTGCTTTGGCTTCCCTCTTGTTAGTTACTTGAATATTTGCTACCTTGATGACATCCGTAATTCCGCGTATAATTCCACTGATTCAAAGCTTCTTCAAAGAAACTGTAAGACGTATGGTCTTGTACGAACATAGAGTTAAGTTTTAGGACACTGCTGGTTAACTCCGTGTGTTTCGGCACAATACTCATTCGGATATACACATCAGACATTTTTGGGTAAATTCTTCAATTGTGCACCAAGTGAATCTGTGTTTTTTGGGAAGTTTGATGGCGAGGAAATTTTGATGATAGCCTAGTATCTCTAAATTACGAGGGAACCTCGACCGGACCGGTGGCGTACACACCACATATTCACTTCCGCCATACTGCTAATCCTGTCGAAACCCCACTCAGTTAATCGTCTGATTATGCTAGGAAGCCAATAGGTATGTTGTTGCGTGGTACTGTGTGGCTGCAACTTTAGACTACTGTCCACTGCAGTTGAGGTGCGGTAAGAATGGCTTTCAGTTTGACAGAAGCAGTGGAAATGAGAATCCAAGGCAGTGGATCGAAAAGACACGTAAATTTCAAGTGCTAACCCCTTTCCTACTAACGAATCTGCACTCATGGTCGTGTGCAAATATTCGTCAAAATGCATTAAACTATTTCTTGCCCAATCTCCCAAGAAATATCTTTATTATTTTTCCAAAAATTTCCACTGGATTTGCAATTCGGCCCTAATTTGGATTTCACCTCGATCGTATCAGTGCCGTTTGCCTCTTTTCTCAAGAGGATTTTCGCCTTGTAAATTCCTGAAACAGGCGTTCCGCGCCACCATCTGTACCTGAGTAGAAATGCTGAAGGCATGTGCTTCCTGGCTAACGATACCACATGTGGCTTAGTTGTACACATAATAGCATGTGGACTGCAGAATTGGCCATCCTGAAGAAGGGCAGCTATATGGAGGTTCAAAGCAGTCCTCCATGAGATTAGAGGGCGGAAATGGTTGTCTTGCTTTTGCAGGGGGGTTATTAAGGGATAAATTAGCTTATGTACAAACAGGATTAGAGTATCGTTAGACGCATAGAGATACTTTGGTGATGTGCAATTATTCCTTTTCATCGCTGTTCACTCACGTTTTGCTTTCGCACAGAATATATACGCGTGAGTTTCCGCGTGATGATGGACGAACAAAGCGGGTCTTCCAGTGCGCAAGATGAATCCCTGCCGCTGCAGTGATGCCCTACACTTTTTGTTTTAGAGTTCCCGACCAGCGTAACATTACGGAAGCTCGGGAGATAATATTTCTGGTAGATAACAAACGCATAACTAGGCGAAGAATATAGATTTGCGGAAAACCGACGGAATTAGAGACCAGTATGGTCTTGTTGAATGTTTCGGGAAATCTTGCATCGGCGTAGAGGTTTGGCTTTGATTGTTGTCCGAGCTCGATTCGAAAGTTCATCTTGGCCTTTCTGATGGATACCGGAAATCTGTCATTTGGCCATATCTGCACTTCAAACGGCCACATTTTGACAAAAGGGGTCGGTCCAATGTCTCTCCGTCAAACGACTGCCCCTGGAAAAAAAGTGGGACGAGTGACTACTTGCCACTACGGGTGCGTCTTTTTGATGTCGTTTATATTGTCTGTCAATCAGGATTGTTGCCGCTGGCCAGGTGAAATTTTATTTCTTGTGGACGCGTTTGTTTGGGTATTTAGAGCTACGGTCTACCGATGCACAAACTGAAGAATGCAGTCGGTTATCTAGAATTGTTTCGTAGCAAAATCGGTTGACCAATAGTTTTCCCCATCTTTCATTTTGACTAAATTGTATATAATTTCATAGACTAGTTTGGGCAGATATTATTTCCGTCCTCATTATACCCCGAACCTGGCGTGATAAAATTAATAAGATCAAACTTGAATTTACTTGCATTGTCAACCTTGATGGACAAGGATTTTTCGGAACTGAGTAAACAACGATGTACCAATGTGAACACGCACTTTGATCTCCATCGCTGAGCCATCAGTGCCTTTCAAAGGCTAATTGCTACGGCCAACGTTTACATTTTCCAGGCAAGCTTTTCTTCGTGGGTGCACTATTTCTTACTTTAAAAATTGCACAAACCCAAACAAAGCACGGTGATTGAGGATATCTATCTGGGTATATTGTGTTCGGGTTTTTCGGCGAACAGTGGTAGCCACTGAGATGCCGCACACGAGATGCATGTGTCCTCTAGGCATGCCAAGAGAAATAATCCTGCTGCTCGCATTTATTTTTGGCAGCGTGAAAATGAGGCAGTAACCTATTGCGATACTCCAACGACAAACGTGAAAAACGTTCCCTCCGTTGGGATGTACTATGGTCGTACCCAAGTGAAGGAGAGTCGCTCGGTATCAATCTCCAGGTACTTTTGATACAACAAATCTGACCATCCTAAAATAAGGCCAAATTTGTGACCCACGCTTGTTAGTTTGCTCATGTGTTCTGTGGGAATCAATCAGACGGAATAGAATTATCCAGGCCTACACGACTATGTGATGCGGTAGGTTATAAATCACTCAATTCTCAAATTGGTATAACAAACGATTCCATGTTCCCACCGGAGAGGTCATGACAAATTTCGCTTTTATTATAATTCATGCGATTAAGATAGGGGATCAAAGACGTTCGCAATGTTTGTTGCCCATGATGACCTTGCATCAGTTATCCAGGACAAATACCGTAAAAATTGCGCGATCGCCTGTCTTCATAAAATGAAGAATATCACTTAGGTTGTAGACTTGCAAGCATAGGGTGGTTGCGACAATGATTCAACTGCGTATAGCGAGAAGAACAAAGACGCTTGCAAAACCATTACAACTCGAATCGATCAATCACAAATGTAAGATATTTTGTATGATACAGGTTTCGACAATGACTTGGAAATGTTTGAATTTGTTTGTCTTTAAAAAACCGGCCAGTTTTACCTGATGTGCCTCAGCAAAATATTTATAGTGCAGAGACCAACGGAAGAAAATCAGGCACAAAATGACGCAGACCTTGCTTCACGTTCTACCTAAGAGACCGATGACAGGAACGAAAGAATAATCTATTATTATGCCCTACCCGAATTTGTTTCAAACGTAGCGAATAATCTGACCACAAGGTCTACATATGCACACACTCGAACATTTGGTGTTCAGTGGTCTTTGACACTGTCAGCGAATTTATATGAGCTTTACAGTGTAACCTGAATACTGAACGCCTAACTTTGTCAGTCTTGTTGTAGAAATAAATGATTGTTTTCTGCTCAGAATACGGCACTCCGACCGGACACTTGTGGGGCGTTTGTTGACAGATTCCCGAGCAATAATACTGACATTTGTTTGTGGGAAACCTGGTGGGAGCAAGAGACTGCGCGTCGTTCCAACATTCATTTGAGCATCTGATTTCACCCATTTAATTCGATAATTAAAACATTTCCGTGAGCCGTTTAGTATGCGGTCTAACAAACTGAGCAACTGATATATTCTGAAACGCAGACAAGAATTTTTTTATAAACCAGACCGGACGCTTCCGCCAATGTTTAAAGCATGGCGCAAAACTGCGACATCCGGCTGACGGACAACCGTATTGGTCGTCCTGATAGGCCAGTTTTTTGAAGTGTCGTTATCATTAAGAAATACAAAATCTACGCTGGGTGGCGCAGGTGCTTATTACATCGCGTTTCTTTGACACTTCTTGCAACCTTACGAACATACCACGGACGAACACACGAGATTTTCAAGCATCTGTCACTGTGCTCCAAAGCAGCCTCACAGAGCCATTTTATTGTGATCCAAGATTGCCATTTAGCGCGAACAAGTTTGTGGTTGGAAACTCCCGGCCAGCATAGTAACACACACACTAATGGGAAACCATCCGGTCCAACGCAATTGACTCAGCAAACTCCACTATTTATATCTCAGACCGACAGGTGAAAATTGGGTTTTGATCAGATCATAAATTCACACATTTTCAACCGGATTCTCAGTTAGTTCAACTGACTCGTTAGTGGTAGTTCATAATTTTTTCCGTTCGATTTGCACCCTGAATGCGGATCAAAACTTTGGGAGGACAAGTGTTCAAACTCGTTCCTTCCCACAAATGCCAGACGAAATTGAGAAATAGTGATCATTGTTGTATGCAGCCATTTCAACCAATACGTAATGTAAGCCGCTAAATATGATTCGAGCCCCACTTACGTTTTTGCGGTGACGACGAGTGAGAGGGGAAATTCGATGTTCCGCTTAAGATGGATGCCATCTGCCCGAATCGTCTCCATTTAATCCCGAACATTTTCTACTAATATACCAAATAGGGAATATGCGTCCTAAAACCGAACTTCAGCGCCGCTTTACCTGTTGCGCTAACGACGGCAAACTGAACAAAATCGATTCGTCAATTGAGGTGAAAATCCGCCTGAATATATTTTACTAATATGCCAATGCAAATGCTTCGAAGTTGACGTTTGAACTCTGCGGAAACCAGATTGCTTGCAAAGTTGGCTAAACCTCGATATAGTGTTGCTGCGTTCATTTTGGCAATTTTCGCCCGGTTTGTGTGGCCCTTAGTGAGATGAAGTTAACTTGAAATGAGGTTCCGATGAGATTTCAGTACATCTCAAGACGAATTCTCTGGATCTCATGGGATTACTTTCCGCATTCAATGGATCTGCCACCATGCAGTGTGAGTTCCAAGTGGGTTAGATTGGTATGTCGTTTTTGAGGCCGAAACAATAGCTGTTCACCGAGCGTCCACAAGTTTGGGGTCGGTTTTCATGGTCAATCCTTCGGTTGGCTTTCCAATCACGCCAAATCCCGGAGAAAACTGTGATGTCGTGTTAATGGGCGTGATAATCAGCCATGTGGACGATGTAAGTAAATGTTGTTTGTAAAAAAGATAGTGGCAGTAAAGTGAACCTTTTAAGTGAGCTAATTCCTAATCGTCTTCTGCAACTACCACATCGGTGAGGGATTCAAAAGTTTTTGTCGGCTCCCAGGAGGCTGCGCCCTGTCCGTTCATGTGCCCGCTCATCAAGGGCACCATGACGTACTTAAATTTGGAATTCAAACGCTGGAGTTCCATTTTGGCTTTCGAACTAAGTCAAATTCTGCTGGTTTCGGGTACGGTGATCTTAACTTTATTGCCAGTGACAAGAGCACTACATGAGAATTCGTGTGCTGTACTAGTGTTCATTTGTGACGGTTTATTTGAATAAAGGTGTATGATATATAAGAAAAAGGAAGGAGTTATTGAAATGGAGCGAGGCACATCTCTAGGGGAATATGCGTCAAGCAAAAAACCAGGCCAGAAATTGCTAGCGTAAACTCCTCTGATATCCATCAGCCTCCAAGCACAAGGAGGGTCACGCGGGCCTTAGTCTAGAAAGTGGGCGGCATTAAATGCGTGATATCAGCGTGTGATATCGCTGCGTGATATCGTTTCGTGATTTCGTTCACTCATTTCTGATATTTCACAATGTGTCATCTCCCAGCTTTATTTCGGGGATATTGGTGGTTATATACCTGAGGATGTCTGAGACCCCTCCGGTAGAAGACAAGTCTCTCAGCCGCACAGCAATACAGCCATCACCGTATTCTGGTGCGCGCAAATTTTCTGACCCAGTGAGGCATCTTAAGGGGCGGTTCAAGGAAGGTCATATGTCTTCGGGAAGGTACATTTACCCGGGTCGATTGTTGCGCGGTATGAGCTTCCGATCATAGCGGTAAGACAATGGACCTGTGATGTTATACTCTGTAGTCCGGGTAGATTAGATTAATACGTATTTTATAGCCTGTCATGTCTTCTTTTCATCGAAGGATAGAATAGTTTGGTTAGGTCAATCCTGCGGTTGCCTTGCTATTCCAACCCGCAGAACATGTGATTGCTAAACCTGCTGTGGTAAATCTAATCCTGATTTTGAGAAGGATAAATTACCGCTCTCGCACCGTGAGCATCCACAATAATCCTGGGATTAAATTCCAGAGTGTGCTCAGCTTCGTCGATCTAAAGTGGCGGTTGGATCACTATTTATAATCTCGTATTTGAGAAAATCTTCCCGTGTTCAGAAAATATTTGGTAATCCATGGTTCTTGTGCAATTGGAGTTTGACTAGTGTGAACTTCCTTGTCTGAAATGACGAGTGGGAATGAGTCAAAGTGTTCGAAAAGCTTGAAACACGCTCATTTTCACATTTAATTTTCTATAAGCTATCGACTGAATTACCCCTCTGATGGTATCATTCTTCAGCAACATAAATCCGTTCGTTTATAATCCATGCACAAGCTGAATAGAGCTCAGTGTAAGTCGCGCGGTTATTGCAGTACTAATGTGACGTCCTGCCAACTAGCACCTTGAGCGCGTATAATCCTGGCCATCAGATATGTAGTTAGTTGATTTTAGTGAATAATTTAACCGCCCGCAACACATCTAATGCACTTTAGAATTCATTGATTTATAAAACCAGCCAATTTTATTTTGGTGTTTGTGTCCAACATTCCCATGAGGGGACTCGATAAAGAAACGCATGTGACCGCTGCATATGCGGGCGGTGATAACTAGGGGAAGAAGGACACTTCCAGTGCCCTTTAATGCTTGGATATTTACCGGCGTTATCCACTGTTTCACGTGTGTTCCTTGGTCCCTAGAAGGACCTAAGGAACAGATGTCGCACAAATTGATATCTGACTGGTTCTGATTTGAGCATTTAGTATACTGTGGGTGTTTCCACCCTCCCAGTCTCGAAATTTCTACTGTATTACCGCGACTATTCACTTGTTGAAAGCCTTGTTTTCTGTGAGTGGCCGGTTTTTTGGTATATTCAGCTAGGCAATATTTTTATATCAATCCGGTAATTTCCCAATAGAAGGGACTTTTCAGATCAGCGTCTGTTGTCGTCCTTGTCATGAATTTCATGCCACGCACTAATGTTGATCTCAGGGTCATTTCCCGGTTGTTCAAAAGCATATTATGGCATTTATGTAAATAGTGCCTCGGGTGGAATTGATCTAATTACCTGATGGGGAGCAATTCATGGGCTGAGTTCGCAATTGCACTAAGAAATTGAAGAAAAACTGCCGACAATGCGTAGTTAGGACGATGGTAAAACCATACTTTATAAAGTCTTGGTTTTGGATATCACGATGGTATGACCTAACAAGAACGGATGATACTTAGGCCACCACCGCTACACCGCCAGCAAGCTTGGCTAAAATGACCACCATCTCCCCCTGAAAGCGACGGCGATGGATGACGACGTGGTAAAATGAAATGCGCATGTATGCGAGAAATAAA
This sequence comes from Opisthorchis felineus, assembly GCA_004794785.1. Classification (NCBI taxonomy): domain Eukaryota; kingdom Metazoa; phylum Platyhelminthes; class Trematoda; order Opisthorchiida; family Opisthorchiidae; genus Opisthorchis; species Opisthorchis felineus. The sequence goes on from SJOL01006737.1 coordinate 153,864, forward strand.
AACCACCGAGATTATCCTGCTAATCCGATATAACCCTCGTGTCAAAACAACACTCACTCAGCTATGCCGGACTCAGCAGCCGGTCTATACGGTGCCTCTTCAGGTGAGGGCCGTCTACCCATCATGGTCCTTAACCCTTCCGAATTGTACAGGCGTTCCCTTGACGGTCGAAGACGACAAATTGGCCCTGACTACGCAACGTCCGCGCTTGACCTTCGCACAAATAATGAATTATCCTGGCTCACTACCTGCAGTTTTCTGCCAGGAATTTCTTGGACGACGGTCAGGTTTTCTCGGCCTCTCCTCCTCTCCTCATCTAGCTCCTCTGGAGGCATGGTTGTTTTCAGCCAGAACACAATTCTCTAACAAGTTGGATGGCGTGAATGTTCACCATGTATCAACATTATTAGGGAGTTGCCTGTGGTCGGCTAGCTTGACCCGCTATGTTCAAACAATACCGTCGGCTATTCAGTCTCCCAGTCACCCCGTTTAGCCACTAGTCTTTCTTCAAGAGTTCCTTTATCGCGTTTTGTCAATAGCAGCAAATCAACTGAACTACAAAACCACATTTCGGGGACCGAGGTCGGTTCTATTTGCCGCTCATCTGATAATGTTTTACGTTCTGTAACCTAGTTGATGAACATTCCCCATCAGCCCAAAATTTCTTTTGAACTAGTAGAGTACGCATTTTTGCTGATGCGGACAAGCAGGATGTAGGTAGTCTGTATTGATTTCTTTGCCCACTGAAAGCAAGCATTCAAAAGCATACGGACAGCGCAGAACTCTGACCAGGTAGTTTGATCCCTTAACGCACACACAAGAAGTTTTGACCAACCCTCATCCCAAATGCTAAACAGCACCATATTCAGCCAAACGTTTCGTAACATTTTCATTAACCTGCACCACGTTACTTGGTATCCACCCGTGTACTGGTCAATTCACTGAGATTTTGGTTCAAGCCAGTCGTCACTATAATTATGAGATGTTTGTCATTAAAGACCTCAGGATATCCGAGACCCCGCCCGGAGTAGCCACGTTTTGCTGCCGTGCAGCAATAAAATCAACACTGTACTCAGAGACTCACGGTATCACGGACTGATACACAGGATGGACGCTTTTCCCTATGCTTCCTTGATCAGGTTGGTTTTTTCCGTTCAGCGACTTCCGTTCACCTAAAAGGCACAAATGAAATAAGGATGTTTGACAGACCTTCAATTTCTCAGTCTGGGACAGTAACCTTGTCAGCCCGAAGGCTCAGCTCAATAGTCTTCTGAAAGCGCTTTTAACTGTACACGAGATGAAGCGTGAGCACCCGTCGGAGAAAGGTCATTCCACGCACAAACTATCCGAAATATGGAAACTGTAGCCCAATAAATTTGTGCGCTCTGAGCTATGAATTTATGGGGTCGCTAACCCAGTCACACTTCTTACATATATGCCTATGCATCTATATATCTATGGGTACTTTCTCAGTCTCCTTCTTTAATATGCCAACCATACGGTCTACTCAGGACGCATGAAAAACAAAGCCGCCATTGAACGTGTCTTACAAGCTGCTGGGAAAACGGTTGCTGGCCTTGAATCCGTGGAGCATGAAGCGCGTCTCTCAGTGTTTGCTCTGTTTCCCCCGGAGTACCGTCGGCTTTCAGGAGACCTAATGCTTACATATGCCCTGTTGGAACAAGGTTTGGCTAACAGCTTTTTCACCGTTGATCCAACTAACATATGTCGGGGATAATGACAGGGAGAATTTCATGCAAAACTCACTACTTAGGCCATACTTGAATTCCAGCGCGAAGAAAAGATCGACCGTCAACAAGCTAGATTATACTCTGGAAGCAGAAATAGAAGTACAAAAAGGGGTGTACAACTGAGCTTAACAGCAAAACAACATTTATGGATCGGGGAATAGTTCTGTATGGAAGTATATCAAAAATCTTAGAGCACCGTATTTCAAATGGAATAGTATCACACAAAACATGCTATGGACCCTCTGGCGAAACGTGTCGTGAGAAGGCAACACAACTCCGCTTCGAAGCATATAACTGGAAAACAAGAAATAAATGGCTACAAACCATCACACACGAAAATTAACATCTCATCTGCACGGAATTTTCGAAAGGTGATTATCCTCAAGCACGATGTGGAACATTACCGGACTGTTATTGAAGGATAAGCAATAGGGGCGAAATATTCTAAAAAAGGCTCGCCACCCGTAAAATACGTTGACGAAACCTAACACGAGGTAATAAACTATATTGACGCTTCATCAGTACCATATACCGTTGAAAATCTTCCTCCATTTGACCCTGCGGGCACACCAACGATGTTCCGTTTGCCTCTGTTACTATGATCTCAGCAGCCGAAATATTTCGCTCCTCCTTGGCTGTACCATGTTACATTAAAAGCTGCGTCCCATTTCCCGTTAGTTATCATCAACCCTCTTGATTTGTACAAATTTCCTCTTGGCAATTGGTGACGGCAAACTGGCCATTCTACTGGCTGACCAACGTTCTAGTTTGCACATCTCGCATATGGGTAATAGTCCGGGCTTTCTACCTGTCATTTCCCCACAAGTGATGTCTTGAACATGTTTTTGCTTGAGCTCTCCCCTCTCCTCTTCTAGCTCCTTCGCAGACAGGCGTGTTTTGTTCAATAGCACAGTTACCTGACCAATTTTAAATCGCCATACTGGATACGGATTCTTTGTCCAATTTGGAACAAAAGACATGTCTGATCCGGTTATCACACAAAAGTGACTGGACAATAAGCCTTGGATAATTAAGGTGCATCCTGAATGGTTCTTTGGCAATGGAAGGATACACTTCCAGTGCACAGGCCACCCCGACGCATTGCTGTTTGAGCGGTGTGTCCCTTGTTTGCAGAGAGGCCCCCTCCATCTACCTGTCGTTGAACAAGTCTTGCAATTCACCGCGTGAATGACTTTTCGCGCGGCATTAGGTGAAGTGCATGCCAAACCGTGCGGCAATATTAGCCGGGTCATTTAAAGTAATTAGCCTTTCTAAATTATCTGCTCCGAAAAGAGGGATATCACAAAGATGGACTATGCTCCTGTGAGAACGGTGGATGAGTAAATCATCTCGAGTTATGCACATTGTGTTTTGATCCCATGGTAATGTCTATTACAGCTTTTATGCAACTAATTTGCAGCTGGAGTGGTATTATGCAGCCTGTTGGTTTGATGTGTCCATTTTGTGCATATATATATATATCGTGCATAAATAAAGTGAGGAGAGCACGTCAAACCAACACCTCGTTCTTGGCTTTTATATGCAAGCAGTGAATGATCTAGGCGTTTTTCCCAAGACGATGAGGTAAATTACTTGCATTTGTTTCCTGTGCAAATATGTCCGTACCGGTAATTAGGTCCGTGAAGTGTGTTGTCCCAAGACTGCGGAAACACTTGCAGCCCGCTAGGCGCGACAATGCGGCGAAAATTTTATGTTTCATGCCAAACATTTGGTTCTAGTCGATAATAATCCCACTTTTTTGGAATAATTTATTCCTCAGCTGAGGCGAGTTGACCAATTGTGGTGGTCAGCTGGCGTAATTCTACCCTGGAAAAGAAAAATGTTCTTGTCGTTGGCAAACAGAGGCATACAAATAATAAACTGAATAGGGCCCGTTCGTTTTTCATCCCTTTCACAATTTTGAAAATTAGAATGGTATAGGGAATGCTCAGAAGGTCAGATGGAGGGCTTGCAGTCGGCTGGTATTGTGGACGATGTGGTGACAGGTTCACTCACACGGATTAGGTCATATCAACGTAATATAAGAGACCAAAATAAGGTTGCACCATCATCCGTACAAAGCATCATCGGTATTTTCCTTGAATCTCTAAGTAAACTTACAAACTCAGCCTCCAAAACGTTTTTCTCATCTAAGTGTATCGAAAAATAGAATGTGTTGCAGAACTAACAGATTTAAACGAACTAATGGCCACAGAACGTAGTTGAATTTCCAAGCTTGGTAAAGTCACAACACTTAGAGTTCATTGGAACGCCAAGATTCATACTGTTGCTTCTATTCCCAATGACGCTTTAAGATAGGTGCAGCACGGCCGAAATAGTGAATCCAACGGAGGGTACTAGAAATATACATCTCGGGGTAAGTATCACTGCGCTGAACTACAGAGGCTGAAAGTGTTTCGTAGTTGGGCCACATCACGCGAAAGTTGGACAAAAATGCTTGACTGAAGTTGGTTGGTTTCATAAATAAATGAACTTAAAAATCATGGGAATTGTAACGCGTGGTTTATGAACTCTGACCAGCAGCTGTCCAATTGTTTCGTGAGTGGGTTTATTCCTGGTCAAAATGCGTATGGCAGGAGGTCTTTCTCGTAAATCACTGGGGGATCGCAGATCTTTCTGATTAGAATGCTTCAGGACAGTGGCCATCAGATAATCTCACTAGTTCTGGTTTCGCCCCAGCAGCTCAAAGCGCCAATTCAACATCCGCCGGCTCTCAGGTCTTCTGCTAAAACCCCAACGTTAAACAAGTTGATGAAAAAGCCGCCCATTTTTTCGCGCAAACGTTTCGGTTGATGTTTTACTTGCAACAGTAATACGCAGACTTGCTTTCTGTTTTTTAGTAAATTCACAGATCACCAGTTCCTTGCGTCCATGACCCAACTGCATCACTATAAGTTTGTTATGGATAAATCGATTTGCATTCGTCATATGGTGCCGGTTCTGTCTGTTCGCTTTCATACGTTTTGTTGCAAATTAAAAAAGGCTTTGAAACACAAAGGCAGTGCGTGACATTTTTCATGCTGCGTGTAGCTCAGGAAATCGGCCTGACGATATAACACATCACAATGGTTATACATTCAGTCCTGAAATTCCTGAAGGATAAATACGCATCACGTGGGCGGTTTTTCTCACAGTCTGGTTTGTGTTTGGTCACGTAGATGGGAGCCAGTCCAAAAAGGGCACCCGGGGAATACTTCGTAACTACGATACTCTGTGACATCCTAGTTTGCACTACCAGAAGCACTTCAATGCACATACGACCATTCAAAAATACCGACAAGGTCTCATTAGTATATGGTCAATACCGTAATGGAAACATTCAACTTTATTTGTGAAATTTGGAAAAAATGAAGCACGATCTGATGGATTAGTTAATTCCGGACTGTAGAAAGGAAAAAAGGAAAAATCGGGGTAGGGTTACTATGTGGTGACGCAATGTACGTTCACTTTTTTTGAATAGCGGAAAGTAATCTGGAAGCAACTTGACTTCCTGGTTGATCCCACCCGTCACTAATGCACTCCAAGCAAGAACCGTTTGCGTTTCTCTAAATATTCCTGTTCATCCCAAGGAATCGGCCTTTGAATGATGCCGCCGGAGGGCTGAATGGATAGGCGGATTTCCACATCTCGGATTCTTGTACGACACTCGAAACCCATACAAAATGAGCAAGGGCGACATTAAAAACCAGCAGTTTGTGTGTTAAAAAATATAGTTTGCTCAAAGATTGTTCTGAGAATCATACAAAATATATCAGATACAATATTCGCAAATTGAATAAAATGTGCTAAATCAGATGCTCAGATAAAGGATGGAACCCCTACCCAGTTTGGCATTCATCAATCGTCCCGCGAACATAGCTTACGCGGGATGCTTGGGAATCTGTCGAGATGAGCGTTATGTGTCTGCTCCGGGTAGCGTATCCTAAGTAGAAAATTTCTACAACGCGCTTGACAAAGTTAGGCTTTTTTCTCTTGAGGTCACGCTTCACAGCACATGGACTTACAATGCACAATGTTGGGGTTTGTCGACCACCACTGGTTTAGTTGTATACATATGTATTATATGGGGTCAGATTATGAGCCACGTTTGAAACAACTCACTAATGAGTTTATGATGAATTATCTTTTTTCTCTTCTACCATCGGCCTCCTTGATGGAATTTGAAGCAAGGCACCCGTCATTCAGTTTCCTTGTTTCGTTTATTTGGCTTCCGTACCATATAAACTTTGCTGTTTTACATCACATGCACCATAAACAATTTGTCGTTTGGGTCTCTCAATAAGTTGCTGGAGCATACTTACACTGCTTAGTACAAATGCGAGCCGCGGTATTTTTTCTCTCTTGGTATGACTCTATGTTACTTCCATCTCGCTCGCCACCCATATGCGGCATCTCAATGGCTGCCGTTTTCATGGTGTGCAGAACAACTCGAACAATTTGCCAAGATAGTTACATTAAAACGCTGTGCTCTGTTTGGGTTTCTGCAATTTTGGTGAGAAATTGTGCATACACGATGACAAGCTTGACTCGAAGATGCAGTCACCAGCCTTAGCAACTAGACATTGAGAGACAGTGATGGTATAGCGATGGTGCGCACTCACACCGAGGACGTCGCTGTCTACTCAGTTTCGTGAGTTTCTTGTCCATCAAAGTCAGAACTGCAGTCAGTTCACTTATGATCTTATTTATCGTATCACATCAGGTTAGGGGTATAATGGGGATGGACATAAGATTCGACCAAACTAGTCTGTTGGATTCAGATCCTTATGGTTAACTTAAACCTGGGAAAATTATTTCTTAAGCGCACTGTCTGAGACACAAGTCTAGCTCTCTTACTGTGAGGTTGAAAACGCGTATTCCCTATGTGTGTGTCGGTTAGCCGCGCTCGAACTACTCAATTAAACGCGTCAACAAAAAATTGACTTTCGACCTGCCAGAAAACATTACTGATCGACAGAAAAATAGGAGCGACAATAAACAGACAAACCTCAGGGGCGATAAGCCACTAGCCCCACTTATTTTGCCAGTAGTATTTGCTCTACTGAGAGACTTTGAAGCTGCCTCTTTAATCAAAAGGTAGCCGGTTAGAGCGCGAATACACCGATTACTTGTTCAAGGTCAGCTGTATCCTCCCAGAGGACTGTTTTGATTCTCCTTATATTTGCCCGTATTCTGGATGGCACACTGTACAGTCCACATGCTAATATGTGTACTACTAAGCCGCATGTAGTATCGTTAGCCAGGAAGCACATGCTTCCTGCGTTTCTACGCTTGCGCAAAGCGTGGTGCGGAAGGCCTGATTCTAAACCGAGTACCTCGTTTAGATTTAGTGGAACGGGGGCGTTTGGTTTCAATGGGCCAAAACAAGGCCATCTTGGTTTGCATTTGACATCATTCGATCCAGAAACATCTGGCGCCTTAAGCCTTATTGACAAAATTCTACACCCTCCGTCGCCAACATTAATTACGACTAAAGCTAATTTGATCATAGACTTTTCTCGGAAAAAGCATATACTTCGGGCCAAATGACTACACCTCATTTTTTATCTGACCAGGGGATTGCCACAAAGCACAGGGACCCCACTTAAGCGGGGAGGAACTTCTGAAATCTAAGCAATGTTTAGGGAACCTGTGGTTGTTATGATTAAATAGTGCTCTGGGATAGTCTGGGTGTCACAGATATCCGGGCACACTTATGAACAGGTTGACCAAAGCACAAGCATCCGCTACATGGCTATAAGTGATGCTGGCTCTCAGGGTTGGCAATAATCATCTGATCAAGACTTGTAGCTTTACTAAAAAGGAGGAGTCTGATAATATTCGGAAACAGTGCTTATCGAGTGGTTTAAGCATTATGCTTTGAAAGTAATAAATTTAAGTTTTTCAGAAGAACTGTTGCCTTTCTGTTGCAGGAACGTCGACGACGAAAATCAGCACGGGCGCACGACAATGATGCGATCGATGTGAATTCCTGATCAGGACGAAATTTCAAATCCAACGGAAAACTCTGGATAAATAATAATAATAGTCATTCTTGAAGGATTGATGAAAATCTGCACACGACCAGCAGTGCAGATAATTTCATGTGAATAAGAATGTCACTTGAAATTCACGTGTCTTCCTATCCAGTGCGTTGGATCTAAACTTCCAATGCTCTGGCCGAACTAGCAGTTAATCATACCGGAAGCCGAATACAGTAGGGAATGGTCGAATTTGCAGCTCTCCAGGGTCACGCGACAATGAACCTATGGGCTTCCTTGTATAGTCAGATAATCCCCTGAGTGGGGTGTCCACAGCAATGGCAGTGGTGCCGAAATGCACCTGTGGTGTGTACTCAACCGCTCGAATTGTAATTTCATCGTAGTTTAAAGGTTCCAGAATATTGCCAGATGTTACTCATTTGCGAACACTTCAAACCATACAAATTCACTTGGGGCACACATGACGAAATTGGTAAAAATGTTAGATGTTGGCGCTCAAGCGAATATTCAGCCGAAAGCCACCGACTGAACTAGTATTTTCCTAAAAATTGCTCTATTTTCGATGCGCTTTCCAGTTTCCGTGATATAGCCTTGAATTAGCACAAGTATACGCGGAAATTTGGATGTTTTTCTGATTGCAACTATCCAAACGACTAGCTTGATAAAAATTGAAACAAACCGGCCATGGTCTGCCTTACCGTATCAGGAAAAAACGAAAAATCATGTGCGAAGATGCACTTGTATTTGCGTAAAAAGCGTAGAAATATGAGCATCAGCAGACTCTCTGCTGGAATCCCACTTTATTAACTTCTTGGTCAAACATCGTCATGAAGTGTTCCATGAAAGCCATTCCAAGTACCATGTTCTCATTTTTTATTCCTGCATCCGAAACGATCGAACTGAAACAGTGTGTCCTTCCATCCCTCTCCTCCTGTGGGGAGTAATTAAATAGAAACTAAATAACTGCAAGTTCCGCATGTTATTTCGAATAACCGTAAACGAATTGTTTGGCCTGGCAACAAAGCAAACTAGCATGCTTGAGGAAAGTTCAAATGTAACGGCGAAGTTGACTGAAATTCGGACCACTGTGTTCACAAAATTAGCTGTGGGCTTGCGCGAACACTTGCCTAAAACAAGTCGGCGAATGATGTGTTGCTTACAACGTAGTCCACCATGTGTGAAAATCAAATGGTAATTTACGCAAATGTACTACACCATTCCTAATAAACCTGGCTACGATGAAGCCACGATTATTTGCACTGGATGAGTAGTCATGTACCCTAACCGTGACACGCGATATGTTCTGCAGAACGATTCACTTACTTTTTGAATATATTGTTCCGCGGGAATATTCAGGTCTAGCCCTTGGAAACTCATAATGAGAGTAGGTAGATTGTCAATCTGAATACGTGAATACGTGAATACGTGTCGTGCTTCCTCATTCTAGTTTCATCATTAGGCGCTGAAATATAACTTACCCGATTACGTCGGGCTTCCAACCTGAGCGAGTAATATCTGCGGACACCATCTGGAAATCTTCCGGGTAGATTTTGTGATGTGACCCAAACACAATTTGGGCGTCAGGTTCCAAATCGTTGCGATGTGTAGCACTCAGAAAAGAATATGAAACGACGGGATTTTCGCATTAGGTATAATATAACTGGATAACTTGCGACAACTAGTTCATATCAGACGAGCGGTACGCGTTAGGTTACATACCATACACAAAGTAGAGTGAACCTCTTGTAGTCTATCAACTGGGCTTCGGACAAAACTTTGAGAATATTGAAATCAGTTACTTTCCTTCCAACTTCTGGGTGCCCCAAACCCAGATGGCCATCAACTGCGACAGGCAGATTTATGCTTGGATAGTGGTTATTAAGCAGTGAAAATGTCAGTCGAACAGGTGGAATTCCGTTAAGCTGTTGAAGAGCAAACTCATTTAAGTACAATTAAACCGACCTTGAAGTTGTCTCTTATAGCTGTCGTTCGCTTGTGTCTAACGGTGAGTAAGTGCGCAGGCCTTTCGTATGTGGTGGTATGTGTCACATCGAATTTGCTTTTATGATTCCATGCAGCATGCTGTGTTGTTGACGATATGAGCACCGTAACATCCAAAGTTGTATCCACAATGACACAAAAGTTTTGTGCAGGTGTACCAAGTGACAGATGTGCAAATAAGCCACTCTTCAAGCTTTGGTGATGGAAGAATTCAGAAACGTACCCCCTGTGTTATGCTGAGATCCGCGTACATAATATCTCGCTTCTTACGAAATCGCCCTTTGCTACGGTAGTACAGATATAATCTGTTTTAGAACTAGTATGACAAATCAGCCCACGAATGGAACTTACTCGAGAGCTTGGATGGTCAGAGCGAACAAAGCTACCGAAACCCATTTTGCCTTCTTCATTCGAACAGATGGGAAAACTCATTGAGGCATAATCGCAGGTTCTTCTGTTTTATGCTAGATGACTCTCATGGTGATCCAACTATAAACCAATCTGAGAAACGTTTGAAAACCCACCAGAATTGACCAGTTACTCTTCTGCCTGATTGAACGTACCTTATCGAATCAGATGCACGCCCCGGTGTTTTTACCTAATTGGACACCTGCGTCAGACAAGTTACTCTATAGTTTCTGCGTACAGTTATGGACTCCAATTTATTCAGCATACCAAATACTGACGCATACCAAAATTAAATAATTGCCATATTTACGAAAAGCAGTAACTTTTGATTACTGTATTATACAATGGAAGTTTTAGAGCTGAGGTAATCCATCTCTTAGGTTTCTGTTTCTCGTCCTGGATACCTCGATTCGCTCTTTTTCAAAATCACTTCAGCTCAATCTGGAGTTGCTGCCTCGCAAATGATATTCCATCATAAATCGCCTGTACTCCATGTAGAAGCATATGCAGAGACGAGGATCTCTGTGTTATCCGTATGTTTTCATGTTCAGAGTGACCTAGTGGCGGAAAATCTCTTGTTGTTTTGCCCTTCGTTACATATTTAGGACACAGTGTTTGTGCGATCAAACAAAAATTGTTCGTGCTGATCCATGATACTTTCCTCCATGTGGTGAGACCTCTCTATCGGACTGAAATTTATACATTTCCCAAAATTTCAACGTTTCTTGTCCATTTGAGATGTACACAAGAGCGGAAAACTGAAAGGACCCGACATAAGTCGGTCAGGCGTTTTACAACCCTTTCAATCCTGCTCGCCCTGTCAGGGGATTTTGGTCATTCAAGACCAAATTTCCAGCGATTCCAAACGAGTTTCTTCAACTATTCCATAGTTCTGGAGATGCAAGAAGCCACGCAGCCCTCCAAGTATTGAGTTGTAATTCGTCTACATAAATAAAAGGCAAGTCTATCATAGAAATGCAAACGTCAACGATTCGGCGCCACTAGCACACTTATGACTAGTTTCGTGAGTGAAAACTGAGGATCAAAATGTTCAGCATGGAGTGGGGGCAGACGAAGCATGGTAGGTGCTATATGAGTTCAAGATAAATCTAGAGATCGGATACAATGGCTTGACGGACGCAGTATGATGATAGCCTCACCACCAACAGATCCAACCCCTCAGATATTTTTCAAGATTGTAAAGCTGATATACAAATCCCATAGCCTCGTGATTGCGCAGTTTGTATACCTCTGCTTGCAAGCGACTGTGGCACACTTTATTTCTTCTTGAGCGGACTTACGCCAGCAGACCGTGGCATCCGGTTTCTCATGAGTAGGGCCGCAGATGTAATCCAAAGGGCTCTCAAATTCATGTGTTGTTTCGGCTTGCAACAGATATTTCCTATGATCAAAAACAACATATTTAGCTACATCGCTGTAACCAAGCAGTGTTGTCTACGCACTGCGTTCGTCCAGCAAAAGAAAGTATACAACTTCATCCTCTTGAGGAAAGTGCTTGAAATTATTACAACTCACATCTAAACACTAAGGTAGTTTTGCAATGAGGCAGAAGCAACTGAGCGCACGAAGCGAACATGCTTCATTTTACTTCCATAGGTCAAAATGAGTTTGAGAATAACCGTAAAATTATTGATCTTGGGAGTAAAACGGAATGTGACCAGAGAAGAATGTTACGCTTCTTGAGTGCTCACTCAGAAACATTGTGCGTCATCTTGGGATCATATCCTTTAGAACTGCTAAGTATTTTAAATAGCCAGAAAAATACTGCCAAAATGCTTGACGCCGGCAGAAAGTGCTGAAGGCTAGTGCTAGACTGAGTGGCAGCCAACTATAATCCCATGCCCAGTGCTGAACCCATCAGCGCGGCAGACACCAGTGTCTCTTTAGGCAGCTGCAACATTCCCGAGCAGCCAACCAACACGATACCGATTTTAGTGAGTTGCGTGACAATATTTGAGTATTGCGATACCCCGCACCGGTCTAAGTTAGTCACCTCACTGATAAGCGGCTGCCAGCCGAATGGTTTAGTGTTCGGCTGCAGACGCGTGCGTGGGCCATTCCGCGGAATTACTTGGGATTCTCACAACCCATCATAATAAGAGATAAAAGTTTATATTCAGTGGATTATGTCCACTCAAATTCTGACCTAAATTGGAAGCGGAATCTGGCATTCCCCGTTTTGGAATTGCATGACACTGAAAACTGCAAAACTAGTCCAAGTTTAAAAGTTTGTGGCTGATTCTCTGGAAACCAAGAACACACCAGTCTGAAGGACGTTACATTTTTTCTGGCTTATTTGGGTGTTTCTTCCAAAGTTTCCGTAGGCTTCGTATCCAATTCGGTTGTTTAAACTTAGCTGTTAAGCTGCATGAGTCATTCTATATACCAAGATGGATCTAACATGATTAATTATGCTTCTTCTCTCGGGGAAGAAAAAGTCGATTCAAACATGCCATCAAAAACCGAGACGATACCAACCTGTGCAATTCACAACAAACATTAGTTCCACCGGCAAACAACGTACAAAACGAGGTGCTGCTCTAAAATGTGAAAGTTGTCTATCTGAATGAATTGTTGGAGGCTGATGTGATAGATTTGGTATTCGTGGCTGTCAGCAATGGACCAAGAAAGGAGCAATCAAGCACCGCACTTTACGAGTTCAATAATCGAATGGGATGTGCCGTCTGCATATCGGATCGGTTACGCCTGTCTTAAAATACCCAGTACTTCAGTGAAATAAATTAAGCATTCATTGCTCAACTCCAGTTTTCCATATTTTCACATCTACACTGGTTTTGTGCGATTATGAAAATTATCTGAACTAAATGACAAGCATATCTTGCTTGCTACTACACGCTTTCATGTAGTCTCGATCAAACATCGCGAGGTGACGCCCCAAAGTTCACTAACCTCCACCATAGAGCGCCTGCGTTCTCTCGTTTGATCACGGAAAACCTTGATTTATTTCGTGTTTAAGCAAGCATACACGCAAACTTTCGTTGTTGAATATGAGAAGGATCGTGACCACGATGAAGTGTTCATTTCGGGTATGCTGTTTCACTGAGCTTCCTGCGCGAAAACACGGTGATATCATTTTATTGCGATATTCTGTGGGTCGTGCAACAAGTTAATACTCCGGGTGCCATAAGAAGATATCCAAAAGGATCCACACAAGCTGGGTACAGACAAGACATGAGTTTGACAGACGATCGGTGACTGCGCTTACCTGAAGGGTCCAAAAAATGGCGAAAAGGCTCGCTATCTGCCAAAGCTTTTTCCAGCAAAAACTGATGAGTACTATGTTACTTTTAGACCCACAACAATGGCGATAGTGCTCACAAAATGAATGGAGACATGTGATGCATTTGCGACGCATATTCAGTTGAATGGGAGCATTTAAAACAAGTGCTTTAACCGAATTGGCTTTAGAATGACCTCCAAAGTAATTAGCCCGCAAATAAGATTGTATGCTGGCGGAAAACAAACCAAAGAAGAACGCAGCAGAGGGCGTTCAGTGAAGGATAGTGAAGAGTAGATAAGAGGGTTTTAGTGTGAAAGGGAACGGGGTCGAACGGATCGAGTGGAATCAATCAAACTACTCCGTTAGTTTAATCGGGGCCTCCGACTCAATCACTAGAAAATCTCGAGGTTTGTCTTATCACCGCAGAACTTGTAACTTCAGTTGCACTAACCGTCCGCCCACAGATGTTCTGCCAAAAAACCAGATTGTGAACAGATAACTGATAACGGCGTACACTGATTTTCCGAAAAAGTATCAGCTTAGTGATCGATCGTAAAAGCATTCTAAATAATGTGTGAATATACAGATAACCACTTCTTTGCGCCAGTGACCGAACTGTGTCTCTATAAACTCGTAACGGACAAATCGGTTGGCAAACGTCATAACATGCAGGTTTTGTCCGTTTGCTTCCATGTATGTCGTTAGTCATAAGTCAGCAAGTTATAAAGGACATCGAAAAACTAATGCAGTGCGTGAAATATCAAAGCCGCGTGTGGACGGCATTTTGCTCGATCTGATTTGTGTTTAGTAATATAGTCGAACGCTCAATATTTCGTAACTACGGTATTCTGTGCCTATGAAGCTTCCAAAGTGACGACCATGTTAACGCACCCATCAATTTCAAATACTACTTGTTTCGTTTAAATAGTACATGGCCACTTTCCTAATAATTACCTGCGACTATTATTACCTCCGTTATATATTCTGTAACTACTGGAGTAGAGAGAAAACATTACTGCATCATAGAGTATAAAGATGAATGCGAATACGTCGGCGGTCGGTACAATTTTGTTCACTTAGTTTGAATGACGGAATGATTGTGGAATTATTCGTCGCTATTTGGCTCACTCCCACTACTCGCTTTAGAGAGTATAATACACACCACTCAGATTCCTACAGCAAAAGAACCATGGAATACCGAACACTTCCTGATCACGGAACGATTTTATGAGATCCAAGATTAAAAAATTGGTCAAACTGCTACTTTCGATCGGTGAAGCTGGGTTTGTATTGGAATTTAATACCAGGAATATTGCGGGTGCCCACGGAAAGGAGACGAAAATTTATTGACTTAATTTTCAACAGCAGGTTTACCTAAGCAATGAACCGCAAGATTGACCGCACCAGAAAAATCGATCATGCAATGAAAAAGAAGACATAACAGGCTCCAAAATATGCGTTAAACAAATCAACTTGGACCACAGAGAACAAAATCACAGGTTCATTGTCTTACCATCAATAGATGGGAGTTGACACCGGGCAACATTTGATCGGTGCAAATGTAACATCCGGAAGACATGCGATCATCCCTGAACGTATCTCTTTCAGTGCAAGCTTTACTGTGCTCCTCAGCACGGCTCACTAGGACAGACACTTCGCGTGTACCAGAATACGATGACGGTTGTATTGCTGCACGGCTGTAAGACTTTGCTTCTTCTGGCGGGGATTGCGAACATCTAGGGTATTTTAGACACCAACGTTCCAGAAACGTAGCCGGTATGGGACAGAAGGGAATGAACGATGTGACGCATTTGATGTCGTTCAACTTCCTATATGAGGCCCACGTGGCCCTCCTTGTGCTTTGCGATCAAATGATTATATATATATATATATTTATATGTATAAAGCATGACAGTGTTCGTGTGGTACTGATATCAGTGGCAATCAAGGTAAGATATGTGTACCCCAAAACGTGGGAGAATTTGCCTTTACTTGACTGCTAAAATGGATCTACAGCGTCGAGTTGACACGAACAAGGTCACGGTGACTTTTAGGAACAAGCGCATAAAATAACATACAGTTGATATTGAAGAACCTATCAAACTTCTGAAATTGGTCAGCTATGTGGTAATTACAGAAGTGGATTACGATTAAGCTCGTATGTAATGTTCAATTTGCTGTGATTTCCACTACTCCAAAAACATATACTAAGATCGACCAAATAAGTGTTCATCACTCCCATTATCTCTGCGGCTTCCGGCGACAAAACGCAAGGCAACCAGAGAGTTGACCATGGAGAATGAACCTTATTTTTCAGGCGCTCAATGGATAGCTATGGTTCTGGGGCCCATATAAACATATGGATTGAGCACAATTGTACCCTATACCGCATTATGAGAGATCCAACGGCCGCGGAATGTAATCCTCTTTGATATATAGAAATCGTATTCAGATTTATTGAATGTCGAACAAACCTGATCAAAGCTCATCTAGAATAAATTGAATCCAATTAGGGGCCAGAGTGAGATACAAAACTAGAACAAAATCAACCCAAACAGCCCATATCAGGGTTTAGTCTTTTAGGTTAGTGCGCCCGTTTCCGTGAGGATGCAAGGTCCGCTGCGACGCGTTCGCCTTAGTATATTAGTAGAATGTATTCTGGATTAAACTGAGCCTTTTCGGCCAGCAAATATTCACCCCAATCGATACATCGTTTTGTTTTATTTAGCCGTCGTCGGTTCGGTAAACGAATGAAATGAAGCGGCGCTGAAGTAAGGTTCCAAGACGCATATTATTTCTTAATATATTAGTAGAAAATATCCAGGATTAAACCGGGTCTATTCGAATTTCTCGAATTTCTCATCTAACGCATAGCCAGCGGGACAACATATGCGGGTCCCGAACCACGTTCGAGTGCTCAAATTACGTATCGCTGCAAACCTCACTGATCACTAGTTCTAAATATCGTCTGGCATTTCTGAGAAAGAACAAATTCGGGCACTCGTTCTTCTTGCGAATCGATCCGTAATCGGAGTGTAGAGCGAACGGATGAAATTATGAACTACCACTAACGAGTCAGTGTGACTGTCTGAGAATCCGTTTGAAAATGCGTGAAGTTCTGATCTGGTCAAAACCCTATTTTCACCTGTCGGTTTGTCTGAAAGAAGTTCCGGATAACCGTTGGCGGGTTTGTGGCCTTGGCAATCAGAGTTTGTCGACAATCGGAGAAGCAAATTTACCTTACATATCTTTCGCATCACTGAATGACAACGACATCTAACACTACTGGACTAACAGGCAATCAGCACGGCCGTGGTTTGCTTAATCCTGAATGATTGTATTGTCAATTAAACATGCGTTTCTTCATTCTTCTCCGTTATCCCAGCAATCGGCTATCGGATGTTTTCTTTTGGGAGACGAAAGGGCCTGCAACTTTCCATATTCCGCATTCTTGGACAACGCCTGAATCCTATACAAAATTACACAGCGAGATATTTGAAAAAAACACCAGCAGTTTGCATTAAAAATATATCCGTCGCGTGCAGGTGGTTCTCAAAATTATACCGGATATTTCAAGGCCGAGTTTTGCGAATTGGCTAAAATGTGTGAAATCAAATGAGCAATTCAAGGTTGGAACAACGTGCACTATTTGGTTCTCATCAAACTTCCCGCGAAAACAACTAACGCCTAATGCTCAGGAACCTATCACGAGGCGCTTTGGAAATGACTGGTCAGACTGCCGTTCTGAGAGTAGAAAATACTCTTTTATTTTTAGAATACGGGTGACCGAGTTAGGCTATTATTCTTGAGGTCACACTCTATAGCGGAAATGTGATCATTTGACGGTGTGAACGATCATTGGTTCAGTTTTATACATTTGAAGTAAATGTGGTAACATTTTGATTCACGTTTGAAGCAAATTTCCGGTTAAGATAACGACAAATTATTCGTTAGTTTCTGTTACCTCTCTCTTAGGCCCACGTCGTTCTACTGCCTTAATTCGTTCAGTTGGTCTCCGTAATTTGTATGCCTTGCTAAGGTTGATCAGATAGTACGGGCCGATATTGTACATGGAAACAAATTCATGTATTTCAAAGTTACTGTCGAAAACCTGGGTTACACAAAATATCGTTGAGTTGTGGTGGAACGATTCGCGTCGTAATCAATTTGTACATTCCCTGGTTCTTATCGCTATACTAACGAATTTTGAATAAGTTTCGCCACAACTACATGCCTTCAATTATTTACCCAGAATGATATTCGTCTTTTTATGACAAGCGCTCCCTCAGAGTTTTCACGGAGATTGTCCTCGATACGTGACACACGGTCGTCATTGTAACGAAGATTGCGCACGTCTTTGATCCCCTCCGCTGATCGCATGAATAATATCATCGAGGTTTGTCGTGACCTCTCCTATTAGAGCATGGATGCATTGTGAGACCAATTTGTGAATTGAATGATTTATAGCTTGCTCCCATAGAGAACGCGTATGAGCCTGGATGATTTTATTCCGTGTGCTCTATTCATTCCTACAGAACAAATGTGTGGACTAAAAATTGTCCATCTAAACTGCGAGCTTTTTTGGAAAAGCACAGGTTTGTTGTAGCGGAATCATCTACAAGTTCGTACCGAGTGATTCTCGACATTCGTTTGTTTGGGTACAATTATAGGGAAGTGCATTTATCTCAGTTGTCGTTGGAGTATCAAAATACGTTGCTGTCTCATTTTTAAGCTACCCATTGTAATTGCGAGCGGCGGGATCATTTTTCGCAGGATGGCTTTATCCATATGGATGACCTCAGAGTCCTCCGTTTGCATGATTCGCCTAATAACCTGAACAATCTGACAAGATAGCTATCCTCAAACAGCGTGCTTTCTTTTGGTTTGCGCAATTTTTCAAGTGAGAAATAGTGCACCTAGGATGAAAAGCTTGCCTCGGAAGATGGCATCGTCATCCGTAGGGATTGGACTTTGAGAGATATTGATGGTATATCAATGGTAATCGTAGCGCCTACTCACAATTGAGGACGTGGTTGTCAAATCAGTTTCGAAAAATCATTGTCCATCAATGTTAATATAATCGGCTAGTTCAAGTTTCATCTTATGGATGGTATCACGCCGGATTCCGGGTATAATGGGAGCGGAGATAAGATTCGACTAAACTAGTGTACAGGATTCGGTTCCCATTGGTCGAAATGAAACACGGGTTGAATTATTCGTTATGCGACTTCTGATTCTAGGTGCCCGATTGTGGAGGTGAAAACACACACTTCGTGTCTGTCTGTCGGTATGAGTTTACCCTGGCCGGGGAAAACACTACCTTTTGATAGATAATGTGGACGACAGGCCGCAAGGAGCCACGCGTCTCACTTATTTTGCCACTAGTAGTCGTTCCATGGAGAAAACTTGAAGCCAGTTCTTCTGTCACAATGCAAATTTTAAAGTGCAGATATGGGTAAATGACGAAATGGCCGCAAGAAACTTTCAAAACGCCTTCGGACAACAACCAAATCCAAAATCTATTCGCTAAGTACGTACTGGGTTTAGATTCCGTTCCCTTTTCGTGAATTTATATACTGCGTTTTTATATATATACATATATACATATATATGTATATGCATATATATATATACATATATATATATATATATATATATATATATATACATATATATATGTCGTTCACTAGCCATATAATCTCCTGGCTACACTTATGCTACACTTTTCGAGAAACCTAAAGCAAACAACTTAGGACGTTACTGTGTCGGCACTGGATCATCTTACCCGCTGGTAGATCTGTTTAGTCATTCATTCTTACGTAAAAATTTACACTCATATATTCGTACGCATCAAACTCTTCAGGCTGCTCCCACTGTTGGACAGATCAAACTCTAAGTCCCTCGTTTCCTCACGTACATATCCTCCTCAAACTTTCATGCTACTGGAAGCATTCACTAGCATCCATGGGGCGTAAGCAAAACGTAAGTAGCCAACAACACAAAAGGACAAATTTCACACGAATAAAGTACCTGTATATAATTAACCACCATCCCGCGTCAACAACGGTCCTGCTGATACACATAGGAGGCGTCAGACAATATTCGAAAACACTGCCCATCGAGATACCTGCAAAATTATGCTTTGAAATTATTAGATTCAGCTTCCGTTGACCAAATGTTGCATTTCTGTTACAATAACTTAGGCGACAAAAGTATCTTAACGCCACTGATGTCGTCGTGGTGAAATGTTGATCACTGTGGAATGGAAACAAATAATAATAATAATTCTCGAGGAATTGGGTGAGAAATGGTTTAATGCCTATTGACAAATATCTGCACACGACCATTTGTGCAGATAATTTATTGTGAATTTGGGGTGACAGTTGAAATTCACGTGTACTTCTCATCCACTGCGTTTTGCATATCCATTTCCGCCACTTTGGACTAAGTGAAAGCCAATCTTGCCGGATCCCGTGCAGAATGGTCCAAACTTGCAGCTCTTCAGTATCACACGACAATATACCTACTGGCTCACTTGTACAATCAGATTACCAACTTATTGGGATGCTGAAGTTTACAGATTCTAGACAATCATCAAAATTTGCTCCCCGTCAAACACCTCAAACTCCCCAGATTTTCTTAGTCGCCGGATGACGGAACTGGTTGATGATGTCTGATGAATATTCTGCCGAAGCCCCGTGGATTTAACCAGCAAATTCCGAAAATCGAACTCCGTTTTCGTACAAGAGAGTGAGTTTTCCAGTTTCATTGATATATCTTTGACCAGCAGCATTATAAGGCGAATGATGGATGTTATACCTGTTGCAAATATGCGGTAACTAATATGATGAAGACTGAATTGAGTTGACCATGGTTTGCTGTACCACGTCAAGAATATCAGAACACCATACGCGAAGAGGCATTTGTATTTGCGTTCAAAGGCGTAGGAATGTGAGTGTCCAGCAGATGAATTTAGCAGATTCTCGGTTGGAATCCAACTTCAGTTACTTCGTGATAAAAACATCGTCAAGAAATGTTCCACGAAAGTCGTTCTTAGTACCATGTCTTCATTTCTTATTTCTGGATCCGGAACGATCGAACTGAAGCAGTTTATTCGTCCAGGCGTCTCCTCCTTATGGTGAAAATTAAATTTCAATTGAATTAAATACAATTTCTGTATGTTCTTCCGATTCAAAGTTCACATTCTCTCCTACCTGTAAACAAAACTTCATAGCAGCTGTAAGTGAAGATCAAAAGTCACTGTGAAATTGTCCAAATCAAGATAACCCAGTTCCACAAATCATTCGTGTACTTGTATGAAGATTTACCTAAAACACGTCGGGTATTCATGCGTTGCCTCGTACGCGGTCCGACCTTCATAAAAGTGAGATCTTCATTCGAAATGATAGCAGGTAGAATCAAAGGACTAAAGGTACTGCAAAATTCTCGAAACTCTTGAACATCTTCTTCAGCAAATAGACTGTGTGCTTGCACAAACAATGACCTTAAACAAGTTGGAGAATGATATGTTGCTTCCAACGTAGTCCAACCTGCATGAAACTCAAATCCCTATTTAAGCGAACGTATGAGGGCTTTCCTAATCAAATTGGCCATGATCAAACCGAAAATATGCACACTGGATTGGCT
Source organism: Opisthorchis felineus (assembly GCA_004794785.1). Taxonomy (NCBI): domain Eukaryota; kingdom Metazoa; phylum Platyhelminthes; class Trematoda; order Opisthorchiida; family Opisthorchiidae; genus Opisthorchis; species Opisthorchis felineus. The sequence goes on from SJOL01006737.1 coordinate 174,935, forward strand.
TGCTTGCTCCCTAATCATAACATGCGATGTGTCCCTGAAAAAACTTCACTTAATCTTGAAGACTCAGGTTTAACCATTGGAAACTGGACGAAGTACAAATTTCCCGAAACTCCAGCTCATAACGTAGTGCTAATTAGCCTTGCACAATCCACTCTGGCTCTGTTTAATCATGCGGTGCTCTCCAGTGTTGCAAAAGCTCTATTGAGGAAATCCGCCGTTCTTGCATGTTTAGACTAGGAGAAAATATAAGTTTGAAATAAGTTAATTCGCGTCGTTACCGATCGTTCTAGGGACGCCATTAGGTGCTGACATATTACGTACCCGAGTATTACGAGCTTCCAACCTGCACGACGAACATCAGCGAGCACCATCTGTAACTCTTCTGGGTAGATCTGGTAGATCTGGATAGAAATAGGTAAAATACCATACGCAAAGCAGTGTAAATCTCTAATAGTCTATCAACTGATTTTCTGACAAAATATTGAAAATATTAAAATCTGGATTCCCGAAACCCAAATGGCCATCAACAGCGACAGGCAGATGTAGGCGTGCATTGTAGGCACCAGTTACAGAAAATGTCA
>SJOL01006737.1:181647-210164 GCA_004794785.1 Opisthorchis felineus
TATATATATATATATTTATATGTATAAAGCATGACAGTTTTCGTGTGGTACTGATATCAGTGGCAATCAAGGTAAGATATGTGTACCCCAAAACGTGGGAGAATTTGCCTTTACTTGACGGCCAAAATGGATCTACAGCGTCGAGTTGACACAAACAAGATGGTCACGGTGCCTTTGGGGAACGGGCGCATAAAGTAACATACGGTTGACATTGTAGAACCTATCGAACTTCTGAAATTGGTCAGCTATGTGGTAATTACAGAAGTGGATTACGAATAAGCTCGTATGTAATGTTCAATTTGCTGTGATTTCCACTACTCCAAAAACATATACTAAGATCGACCAAATAAGTGATCATCACGCCCATTAGCTCTGCGGCTTCCAGCGACGAAGGGCAAGGCAACCAGAGAGTTGACCATGGAGAATGAACCCTATTTTCCAGGCGCTCAATGGATAGCTATGGTTCTGGGGCCCATATAAACATAGGGATAGAACACACCTTTACCCCATACCGCATTGTGAGAGATCCATCGACCGCGAAAAGTAATCCTCCTTGATATATGGAAATCGTCTTCAGATTTAGTGAATGTCGAACAAACCTGATCGAAACCTTATCCAGAATAAATTGCATCCAATTAGGGGCCAGAGTAAGATACAAAACCAGAACAAAATCAACCCAAACAGCCCATATCATGGTTTAGTCTTTAAGGTTGGTGCGTGAGGATACAAAGTCAGCCGCGAGGCGTTTGCCCCGGCATATTAGTAGAATGTATTCTGGATTAAACTGGGCCTTTTCGACCAGCAAATATTCACCTTAATCGATGCATCGTTTTGTTATAATTTAGCCACCGTCGGTTCGGTAAACGACTGAAATGAAATGCGTGAAGTTCCGATCTGATCAAAACCCTATTTCCACCTGTCGGTTTGTATGAAGGAAGTTTCGGTTAACCGTTGGCAGGTTTGTGGCCTTGGCAATCAGGGTGTGTCGACAATCGAAGAAGCAAATTTACCTTGCATATCTTTCGCACCACTGAATGACAACGACATCTAACAATACTGGACTAACAGGCAATCGGCACGGCCGTGGTTTGCTTAATTCTGAATAACTGTATTGTCAATTAAACTTCTCCTTGCGTTTCTTCATATTTCTTCGTTATTCCAGCAATCGGCTTTCGGATGTTGTCGTTTGGGAGACGAAGGTGCCTGCAACTTTCCATATTCCGCATTCTTGGACAACGCCTGATTCCTATACAAAATTACACAGCGAGATATTTGAAAAAAACACCAGCAGTTTGCCTTTTGAAATATATGCGTCGCATGCAGGTGGTTCTCAAAATTTTACCGGATTTTTCAAGGCCGATTTTTGCGAATTGGCTAAAACGTGTGAAATCAAATGAGCAATTCCAGGTTGGAACAACTTGCACTGTTTGGTTCTCATCAAGCTTCTCGCGAAAACAACTAACGCGTAACGCTCAGGAACCTATCACGAGGCGCTTTGGAAATGACTGGTCAGACTGCCGTCCTGAGAGTAGAAAATACTCTTTTATTTTTAGAATACGGGTGACCAAGTTAGGCTATTATTCTTGAGGTCACACTCTAGAGCGGAAATGTGATCATTTGACGGTGTGAACGATCATTGGTTCAGTTTTATATATTTGAAGTAAATCTGGTCACATTGCGATTCACGTTGGAAGCAAATTTCCGGTTAAGATAACGACAAATTATTCGTTAGTTTCTGTTACCTCTCTCTTGGGCCCACGTCGTTCTACTGCCTTAATTCGTTCAGTTGGTCTCCGTAATTTGTATGCCTTGCTAAGGTTCATCAGATAGTACGGACCAATATTGTGCATACAAACAAATTCATGCATTCCAAAGTTACTGTCAAAAACATGGGTTACAAGAAATATCGTTGAGTTGTGACCAATTTGTACGGTCCCTGTTTCTTATCGCTGTACTAAGGAATTTTGAATAATTTTCGCCACAACTACATGCCTTCAATTATTTACCCAAAAGGATATTCGTCTTTTTATGACAAGCGCTCCCTCAGATTTTTCACGGTGATTGTCCTCGATACGTGACACACGGTCGTCATTGTAACGAAGATTGCGCACGTCTTTGATCCCCTCCGCTGATCGCATGAATAATATCATCGAGGTTTGTCGTGACCTCTCCTATTAGAGCATGGATGCATTGTGAGACACATTTGTGAATTGAATGATTTATAGCTTGCTCCCATAGAGTACGCGTATGAGCCTGGATGATTTTATTCCGTGTGCTCTATTCATTCCGACAGAACAAATGTGTGGACTAATAATTGTCCATCTAAATTGCGAGCTTTTTTGGAAAAGCACAGGTTTGTTGTAGCGGAATCATCTACAAGTTCGTACCGAGTGATTCTCGACATTCGTTTGTTTGGGTACGATTGTAGGGAAGTGCATTTTTCTCAGTTGTCAGTGGAGTATCTAAATACGTTGCTGCCTCATTTTTAAGCTACCCATTATAATTGCGAGCGGCGGGATCATTTTTCGCAGGATGGCTTTATCCATATGGAGGATCTCAGAGTCCTCCGTTTGCATGATTCGCCTAATAAACTGAACAATCTGACAAGATAGCTATCCTCAAACAGCGTGCTTTCTTTGGGTTTGCGCAATTTTTCAAGTGAGAAATAGTGCACCTAGGATGAAAAGCTTGCCTCGGAAGATGGCATCATCATCCGTAGGAATTGGACTTTGAGAGATATTGATGGTATATCAATGGTAATCGAAGCGCCTACTCACATAGAGGACGTGGTTGTCAAATCAGTTGCGAAAAATCATTGTCCATCAATGTTAATAAAACCGGCTAGTTCAAGTTTTATCTTATGGATTCTATCATGCGGGTTCCGGGTATAATGGAAGCGGAGATAAGATTCGACTGAACTAGTGTGCAGGATTTGGTTTCCATTGATCGAAATGAAACACGGGGTAAGTTATTCGTTATCGGACTTCTGATTCTAGGTGCCCGATTGTGGAGGTGAAATCCATAGTTCGTGTCTGTCTGTCGGTTTGAGTTTCGCCTGGCCAGAGAAAACACCACTTTTTGATAGATAATGTAGACGACAGGTCGCAGGGTGCCACTCGTCTCACTTATTTTGCCACTAGAAGTCGTTCCATGGAGAAAACTCGGAGCCAGTTCTCCTGTTGCAATGTAAATTTCCAAGTGCGGACATTGCTAGCTGACAGAATGGCCACAAGAAAATTTCGAAACGCGTTCGGACAACAACCAAATCCAAAATCTATTCGCTGAGTCCGTACTGGGTTCTGATTCCGTTCCCTTTTCGTGAATTTATATACTGCGCTTATATATATATATATATATACATATATATACATATATATGTATATGCATATATATATACACATATATATATATGTGGTTCACTAGCCATATAATCTCCTGGATACCCTTATGCTACACTTTTGGAGAATCCTAAAGCAAACAACTTTGAGGATTACTATGTCGGCACGGAATCATCTTACCAGCTGGTAGATCTGTTTAGTCATTCATCCTTACGTAAACATTTACACTCATATATTCGTACGCATCAAACTCTGCAGGCAGCTCCCACTGTTGGACAGACCAAACTCTAGGTCCCTCATTTCCTCACGTACATATCCTCCTCAAACTTTCATGCTACTGGAAGCATTCACTAGCCTCCATAGGGCGTAAGCAAAACGTAAGTAGCCAACAACACAAAAGGACAAATTTCACACGAATAAAGTAACTGTATATAATTAACCATCATCCCGCCTCAACAACGATCCAGCTGATACACATAGGAGGCGTCAGACAGTACTCGAAAACACTGCCCATCGAGATACTTCAAACATTATGCAGATAATTTATTGCAAATTTGGGATGGCAGTTGAAATTAACATGTTCTTCTCATCCACTGCGTTTTGGATATCCATTTCCGTCACCTCGGACGAACTGAAAGCCAATCTTGCCGGATCCCGAACACCATGCAGAATGGTTCAAACTTGCAGCTCCCCAGTATCACACGACGATATATCTATTGGCTTACTTGAACAATCAGATAACTAACTTATTGAGGTGCTGAAGTTTACAGATTCTAAACTATCAGCAACGTTTTCTCCCCGTCAAAATCCTCAAACTCCCCAGATTCTATCGGTCCCTGAATGACGGAACCGGTTAACGATGTCTGATGAATATTCTGCCGAAACCCCGCGGATTTCCGAACACCAAATTCCATGTTCGTACAAGACAATGCGTTTTCCAGTTTCATTGAAATATCTTTGAATCAGCAGCATTATAAGCCGAATTATAGATGTTATACAGGTTGCAAGTATGCGGTGACTAGAACGATGAAGACTGAAGTGAGTTGACTATGGTTTGCTCTACCACGTCAAGAATATCAGAACACCATATACGAAGAAGCATTTGTATTTGCGTTCGAAAGCGTAGAAATGTGAGTATCCCGCAGACCAATTTAGCAGATTCTCTGTTGGAATCCAAGTTCACTTACTTCATGACCAAACATCGTCAAGAAGTGTTCCATGAAAATCATCTTAGCACCATGTCTTCATTTCTTATTTCTGGATCCGGAACGATCGAAATGAAATAGTTTATCCGTCCATGCGTTTTCTCTCTATGGGGAAAATTAAATTTCAATTGAATTAAACACAATTTCTGTATGTTCTCCCGTTAAAAAGTTAACATTCTCTCCGACCTGTAAACAAAACTTCATAGCAGCTGTAAGTGAAGATCAAAAGTCACTGTAAAATTGTCCAAATCATGATCATCCTGTTCCAAAACTCATCTGTGTACTTGTATGGAAATTTGCCTAAAACACTCTGAGTATTTTTGTGTTGCTTCTTACGCGGTCCAACCTTTATTAATATGGAATCTTCGTTTGAAATGATGGCAGGTAGGATAAAAGGACTGAAGGTACTGCGAAATCCTCGAAATTATTGAACATCTTGTTCGACAAATAGACTGTGTGCTTGTACGAACAACTAACTTAAACAAGTTGGAGAATGGTATGTTGCTTCCAACGTAGTCCAACCCGCAATAAAATTAAACCCGTATTGAAGCAAACGTATAAGGGCACTCCTAATTAAACTGGCTATGATGAAGCCAAATATGTTTGCACTGGATCGGCTTGCTTGCTCCCTCATCCTAACATGTGATACGTCCTACAAAAAAAACTTCACTTAACTTTGAATATATTGCTCCGGGAAAGACTCGGGTTAAGCCCTTGGAAACTGAACGAAGTACAAAATTCCCGAATCTCCAGCTCATAACGTAGCCTCGCACAATCCACACCTGCTCTCTTTAACCATGCGGTGCTGTCCAGTGTGGCGAAAGACTCTATTGAGGAAATCTGCCGTTCCGGCCTGTTGAGACTAGGAGGAAAATAGAAGTTTGAAATAAGTGAATTCGCGTCGTTTTTCATCGTTCTGGGTACATCGTTAGGCACTGATATATTACTTACCCGAGTTTCATGAGCTTCCAACCTGCACCACTAACATCAGCGAGTAATACCTGTAACTCTTCTGAGTAGATCTGTTGATGTGAACCAAACACAACTTGAGCGTCGGGTTCCAAATCGTTGCGATGAGCAGCACTCAGAAAAAATGTAGAACGATGAGCGTGTCGCACTACAGATACGAGAATTAGACAATTTGCTACAACTCTTTCCCATCAAACGAGCAGGACGAAATAGGTAAAATACCATACACAAAATAGTGTGAATTTCTTGTAGTCTATCGACCGTTTTTCTGACAAAGTATTTAGAATATTCAAATTTGGATACCCGAAACCCAGGTGCCTATCAACTGCGACAGGCAGATTTAGGCGTGCAATGTAGGCCCCAATTACAGAAAATGTCATTTGAGTAGTTGGAATTCCGATTAGCCAGTAAAATCTCACTAATTTACAACTGAAACAACCGTGAAGATATCTCTTATAGCGGTCTTTCCCGCAGCTCTTCTGCTGAGCGGACTCTCAGCCCTCTCGTCTACCTCTAACAATCTCCCATTAAATGTGCTTTTCTGATTCCAGTCAGCATGTTACACTGTCGAGGGGAGAGACGTACTCCCTGTGTTAAGCCGAGGTCCACCTACATGATATATCGCTTCTCAAGAAATCGCTCTTTGCTACGGTAGTAGAGATTTAATCTGGTGTAGAGTTATTTTGGCAAATCAGCCAACGAATGGAACTTACTCGAAATATTGGATGTTCAGAGAGAACAAAACTACACAAGCCCGTTTTGACTTCTTCAATCAAAAGGACGAACCCTCGTTGATATATAACCATAAGTTCGATGGTTTTGTGCTAGATGATACTTGTGTTGCTTCCACTATGAACTGATCTAAGAAAGTTTGAACACCCACCAGAATCCACCAATTACTATTCTGTCTAACTGAACGCACCTTATCCGATTAGTTGCATACTTCGATGCTGTTACCCGGTTGAACCCTCACGCCAGGCACGTTACACAACAACTTCTGTGTACGGGCTCCGATTTCTCCAGCCCACCAAACACTAATGTATAACAGGAGGAATAATTGGTATGTTTTCCAAAACTAATACCTTTCTCCCACCGTATTATAAAATGGAAATTTCAGAAGTGAGGAAATTCATTTGTTGCGTTTCTGATTATATTACTGGATATTTCGATTCTACCTTTTTCAAAACCTGTGCAATTCAATCTCCAGTGGTTGCTGCTCAACTAACTTTCGATCACATATCGGCTGTGCTTGCTTGTTAAGTGTCTGCAATGATGATGATCTCCGTTGTATCCATATGTTTTCATGTGTAGGGTGACTTGGTTGCGAAAGGCCTCCACTTGTTGGGCCTTGCGTTCAATATTTTGGACACAGCGTTTGTGTGATCAAGCAAAAATGGCCCGAACTGATCCGTGGTGGGAATTTGCTATGGTACTGAGGTTGATCTGTGGCACCAATGTCCAACGCTCCTTATCCTTTGGGGATGGAGAAACCATCGAAAACTTAAAGGGCCTGACAGATTTCTGGCGGTTTTGTTATATCCTTTTTACATTCCTACTCACTCTGTCAGGATAAATTGGTGTGATTTATGTAGGTCATTCACGACGTGGAGGCCGGCGCTTAAGAACGATCGTCTCAAAGTACTAAATAGCCAGGAAGCGCGACACCATTTTCTCGAGTTGAGTGACCAATATTTAAGTGGTTGGATATCCCGCATGGGTGTCAGGTAGACACTGCCGATCAGCAGATGCCAGCCGATTGATTTAATGTTCAGCTGGAGGAGATCGCATGGCCTCAATCCACGGATTATCTCGCGATACTCACAAGCGATTATTCCCAAGAATAATGGAACATTTGCATTCACTCGCAAAATGACCCGATCGGGAGCCGAATTCGGCATTCCTGTTTTGAAAATGCATGACATTGGAAGCTGCAAAACTGGTCCAAGGGTTTAAGTTCGAGGCTGCCTATTCACAAACCAGGGACACACTGCTTACTTTAAAAATTCACACTCGGGGCATATACGGGCATTATCCCTAGACTTAGGAAAATATGTGAAGTTAATAATGTCCGGAGATTACACACCAGACTGAAGCATGCTACAACTTTTCCGCCTTATTTCAGTGTTGTCCCGATTACTGATCGGTCTACTTCCAAACATTCCGGAGAATCCTCATCCAGTATGGATTTTCCAACATTGTTTGTAAGCTGCTTGAATCGCCTACATAGAAAAAGGATATACCATTTTTATTTATGCTTATTCTAAGAAGGATCAATGTGGTTGGCTTTCACTGTAAAGATTAGTCTCATGTATGCTGCTGTTTACAACCGAACCCGAAGATTAGCAAATTATTTGATGTGTCTGGTCTGAGTCGTATACTAACTCTGTTCTTTTGGTTTATTTATTTTACTGGGCGAAATATGTGGCAGCACTTATACCACGTCTTCTTACGCAGCGCTCAAAATTCAGATTTGTATTATACTATTCCAAAAGAACCATCATGCTTGAGTCTATCCGGTTAATTTTAGGGCACATTGGCCCGATTCCGCCTACATGCTATTTAATCCTGGTTGCTGCTATTGAAAGCTAACTCTATTTCTGCTGGCACTCCGGTTTTTTAGGTGTCAGTCCACTACACGGAGGTCAATATTTCATCAAAGCGCTGGTTTTCGGTTATGTTGAAGATACTCTTGCGGTCGCGACTTCCGTCAAGGATTTTGCTCAGTGTTTGGAGTTAGTGAACAAATACGCGAGAGAACTAGGTGGACTAGTGTATATCCGGCATGGAAATGCTAGAGAGTTTCATCGACATAAAACGAGTGAGAAAAAATTACTTTGTCTCAAGTAAGCGAACAAATCATTAGTGATCCAGTATACTTTTCAAATCCAAGAATTCGTGAAACACAAGCCGCTGTAAAATATTTGTTTGGCGAAGACAAGGGGAGTGTGTCCACTTGACGAGCCCCAAGATCAGCAAGGCAAGTTGTCTGCCCTCGAAGAGATTTCTCCTGAATCCTTTGTTTTTTTCCGCTCCACATATTCTTTCTCCTGCCACCCGCGCACTCAATTATTGACTGTGAACCCGTAAGCCCAGCTTCCACAAACTACAATAAATTTAATGGGTTCGGTATTTCCTGTTCTCATAATAATGAATTACCAAAATTACCACTGGTCCGAGGGCATTTATGTGAGCCAAAAACGCAGCGGTACAAAGTCAAAACTACAGACAGCCTGAAGATGAACTTATGGAAAGGTGATTGTCTCACAGTTCTAACAGATCGAATTTGACGTGGTAGGGTTACTCCTCCAAACCGCTATCAACTCAGGATGCCCGTGCAGTCACAAACGTGGTTGGCAAGTCTAAAATCAGCAGGCAGGGTTGCGGGCAAAGTCAGTTTTAGCGGCCACCTAGTAACTGGCATTCCGGAACAAACCTATGTTAGCGAGCTGCAACTTTTCGGTCTGAAATGTCTCACATTAAACAGTAAGCTTTTAACTGTAGTGGCTTACCGTTAACTTTGCCCAGGTTGTATCTACGTGTGCAGAAATGCATCTCCAGAGAACCTCAAACCGCCGCGTACGTGTAAACAACGTAACACAATTTCGTTTACCGTTGCAAGTCACACCGAAACCGGGACGATGCCAGCCCGCGAAATTCATAACAAACATTGTCTCCGCAGGCAACAGGCGCACAGAACCAGGTGCTGCTCCAAAATGTGAATTCTGCCTATCCGAATGAAGTTATTGAAGTTGATATCGTAGATTCAGTAGTCGGAATATCGGGGCACGTGCTCGTGATAATTGTCTACTTTACCAAATCGTGGAAGATAGTGTCACTTCAGGGGGCCGAGGCAAATTCCTTTTTCACTTGCTGCACACACGTGTTTGAGCCAGGCTCTTTTGCGGGTATCTTCAGTTCCAACGTCAGCCACACCCAACGTCCACCTCCTAATAACTGGCCTTCATCATGCATTCCAAATTCTGCTGAGGTATTTCGATGTCACACACTGATGCCAAGAAAACGAATTGGACAACACGCCCTTGGTACTCTCTTTATAGCAGGGCATACCGTGTGGCTCTGGGTCAATGTCATGGACCTAACTGCACCCGCATATTTCCGTCTGACTAGAAGGGGCACCATGACCAACCACACGTAAATGTACCAACGGAATTACGCTTCAATAGATGGCCAGGAACATGGAACCTAGGTGGGTTAGGTTTGGGTAAACGACGGCAGAATGCGGTGTTTTAAGCAGTGTGCTCTAAGTTTTGTGCCCTATGCACATTATTCCCAATTTTCGTTTATCTAACTATGAGAAATGTTGAGACAGAAAACACATCAAGGCATGTGGTTAGCAGTGGTGCACCTTCACCTAATTTTCCTCCATTAACTTACAACTTTCTCCTCAGTGGGTTCATCACATCTTAATACTGAAGTTTTTTTTCTGCAACAATCGTCTTCGCATCAAGACTGCCAGAGCTGTTTGTCGCTCATTTGGCGCTTACGTTCTAGATTGCGTTCAGCTGTGTAATTTCCATGTGGTTTTGGCAAAACTCCAGTAGATGCGCATAAAGTTTATTCAATTATTCTGATTTAACAGGGCACATTCTTCCTCCTCCAGAGAAGCCCAGGATTTACTAATTGGAGTAGATTACGTGAAATGTGATTAAGTTGCTAACATTTACCTCAGAATTTTTTTCCTTGCTTCATGCTTCGGTGAGGGTCCGAAGGAATCATTCGAGTGACATGCAACACAATTTCTCTCAGAGATGCACTGAGAAATTATTAATTCCGTACCGCACGAGTTCAAAAATGAAATGGGAAATGTGTCGTTTTCCTATCGGCTTGGTTAGGCCCGTCGGAAAATACTCAACTCTTTCGATGCAACACTTTAGGTATTCGCTGCTGGAATTGCTATCTTTACTCCAATTTGTCATCTTTTAATCTATACGCCAGCTTTCCGTAAATTATCTGAACTAAATGACGCTCTCTTTCTACTGAAAGCATTCATGTGTTCGTGATCTGGGTGTCACTTCCGGAGTTCACCACCTCCATCATGGGACGCCTGCGTTCTCTGCTTCCATCACGGGAATCCTTAATTTATTTGACGTTTAACCAGGTAACTACCCAAATTTTCGTCGCTAAGGATGACAGTGGTCGTCACTACGATGAAGTGCTCAGATGTGGCACGCTGTTTTACTCAGCTTCCTACGCGAAACAACCGTGATGTCATTTCATTGCAATGTTCTGTCGGTGGACCGACTAAGTTACCTCTCCGAGTGCTCGAAGAAGCAGGGGTACAGGTAAACTGCTATTGACATTTATTCCAGCACACGCACTTACCCGTAATTGCAACGAAACGCTGCTACTTTTAGGATTCAGTTCGAATATGATTTACGCTCATCACCGCCGTGCACACTGCCCGTGGTTGACAAATCCCTTCTCACCAATGCGGCCTCTATGAACTGTGTTCGGTGTAACCAAGTCGTACATGCATAGCCATACTTTAGATTCAGTACCAGTAATCTGCTACATAAGTTTGCCTCCGACGCGCTTATTTGACTGCACACAAGCCCGCAGATTTATTTGAATGTGACCGTCAGACTTTGGTCACGCTTCAGTGCGGACTTCTTATAGAGTAAAAAATACTGATTAACCTGCAACAATGAGAAAACACTATAAAACTGTATCAATGAATTCTGCAATCAGAGGTGCTTAGTGACTTTGCGAACCAATCCAAGTGAACAAACTGATGTTACAAATACGATGCGTGATCATGCAGCCTAAAGTACGTAACGTTTCCGAAATTCTGGGTACCACAAATTCTACGGTTTGGAAAAATTTATTTGCGGCTTTAGCTAGTGTAGCACAATTGGAAGTTTCTTCAATTTCACCACGCAAACACTCCTTGGTTCATAAAACAGTGAAGTAGTGTAGACCAGATTGGTGTGGATTGCACTGGGATTGAGTAGATTTGAAACGACTGAAGTGGAGTGGATTGGACTGCATGGGCCTGGGATCCGAAAGAGATATTCAGAAAACGGTAATATTTCCCAATCCCTTGGAAGGTATTTGGATCGATCGACGCGTCAAAGTCTCTGAAGGTTCGGTAAGCAATCGATGAAATTAGTGACACTAATGAAACCCCTGAAGCAACAATTTTCAGGGCGTAAACTTTTCCATTGTAATATACAGTTGCCCTGCTCAAACGTTTCAGCGTGATTTGAACAAAGTGACCAGAAGGATGCGATGGCACCAGAGTTTATGCACAATCAAGAAAGAAATGAAGACCACGCAAGTTCACGAGAGGGTAATTTATACTGAATATACCAGCTGAATTATTTGTGGAAGATTCAACAAAAATTCGCACAAATTTTTATGGGACCTAATGTCGTAACATTGAGCCATCAGTTAGCATGTGAGACAACTGTGGTTTTTGGCTTGTCCGCCCTGGGAGTTTAAGTGCACATTGTAACACTTTTGTTCACTTAGTCGCGCAACTGACAATAAGCACTTTTCGGCTTGTACGGATTTAGTGTTGGTTTGACGAATACTATCAACCCTAAGGCTTACAATGCACGTATCATCCCAACTGTTACCCCAAACTATTAGCACTTTGGTTTTTCCTAGAGAATCAAAGAGCTTGACCAGATCCACTGGTACCCTGCAGACTATAGAAACACATTCCTTTAGAAAATGGAATGATTCTGAGTAAAATCATCACGACGTTCCCCAAAGCCAAGTTAACCTCGTTTGAATTGCAAGAAGCTTTCCGGAATCTGTCGTGACACTTCCGGTTAATCCCACCCGACAGCCTAGCGCCTCAAATTCCACTTCCACGATTTATGTATTTAACGGACCGTTGTATATCTGCTGATCACGGAGCAATTTCCTAAATTCCAAGCATAGCAAAATCGATGCAACTGCCTACCTTAATTGCGGATGATCTGGTCACATTTACATCTAATTCCGGAATTGTTATGGGTGCTCACAACAGGAAACCGGCAACTCATTCCCCCCATAAGGGCGGTAGATTTACCCAGGTCATCAATGTATTTACCATGGCTACTGAGACGCCTTGCTGGACCGGAATTTTTTCGGGCACGTTTTCGCGGAAATTTTGAAATTTGTTTTCGTTTTTTGCTCGTGCAAATTGGTGAAATAATTCTTTCGTTCTGAAATCTATTTACAGGGTTAACACGCCATTTTATTGAACTTTCCACTCTGTCTAACTCTCCTAACGCTTTTGTCTGCGCCATCTGCCTCTACCTACGATGCATTCCGCAACAAACAAGACATATGTCAAAATCAAAACTAAGTATTCACTTCTGGTTTGGAAAGACCTGTGCGAATATTCAGTTTTAAACGCGATGCTTCAGAATAATCTGCTACTTAATTTCAAAGATCTGGAGGACGAATAAAGAAAACAAAATGGCCTGGATGAAAGTAATAAGTAGTTTTTCTTCCTAAATGAGCACCTAGCGCTAACCCTTCTGGTTCAGTTGCTCGTGAAGACGGTTATCCAGCCGTGTGATGCAACGATCAAGGCCGCCATGGATCCTCCGGTAGACACGCGCACGAGGGAGAGCAGCCGGTCATCTGATATTCCTTATCCAGAACAAGCATGCGAAAAGAATGGCACACTCGCTACTTTGTGGGCTCGTCACAAAGCCTCAATCCAAATGTTTCCACGCAGAGTGATTACTCGAAAGCAAGCGAACATTTGTGCTTCTGGTTACTGGTTCTTCGCAAACTGCCGTGCAGAGGATCTTGGCGCGCTCCCAGTTTTCTCAAGACCTACGAAAGGATCGAATGTGTATCCGAGAATCGCCCCCTAGAATCGCAGAAGACGAGCTGATATTGGCAAAATGCGGAACAACTGTTAATTAGAACTCTGACAATGAAAAATACAAAAGCCGGCTGTGATATTGGAAGTGCTATTCAACTATATGAGACACCGTCGGCATTCCCAGTTCTACGGATGATGTGACGAACCTACCTTCTTATCATTCGCGCGGACTTGGAGATATTCTATGGGAGCCCTTACTTAACGTGCTAAACGTATTGTCTAGTCAGGAGGCCAGAAAGACGTAGCCGTCATTAAGCATGTCCAACGAGCTGCTGTGAAAATGGTAGCCGGCTTTAAATCCGTGGACAAGGAGACGCGTTCCTCGTTTCCTGACGTATTTCCATCGGAGTATCTTCAACTTGTTCAAATAAAGTTTGGTGAACCACCGTTCGAATGTTGACCCAACTGATACCTGGTGGGTACATGGCAAGCAAATTTTCAAGCACAGACCACACATCTTCATTAGGTTAATTTGTTCCATATTTCGGGTAGTTTGTTCGTGGGAAATCCTGCGGCTGACGGTTGGTCATGCTACATCTAGTGGACGGTTTAAAGCGAGTTTAGATGTCCTTCAGCCGGGACCTCGCGTTGGCAAGATTACTGCTCAGCGCTGAAAACTTAGGGAACAGTGCAGCACCCTTATTCACCTGTGATTTGCAGGTGAACGGGAGCCGCTGAACGACAAATCCAACCCGATCCTGGAAGTTTGTGTAAAACCTCGATTCTGTGTATCATTGTGTGAATCCGTGCATCCCTGAATACGGTGATGGTTGTATTGTTGTTCGGAAGCGAAACGCAGCAACTTCGGGCAGGGTCTCAGACTTCTTCAGGACGTTAACCACCAATGCATCATATCCATAGCTAGGATTGTTTAAAAAACGATACATCAGTGAGGTTATCAGTGCACCGGTGGATAGTGACATCGAAAAACGTACGCTGTTCATGAATTTTCAACGCCACGTGCGAATCAGGTAATCGGCCTGACGAGAAATTACATCAAATTGATTGTACACTCGCATGTGAAATACCTCAGAAACAAATGTGCATCAACGGAGCGGCATTTTGCTCAGCCTGATCTGTGTTTATTCACGTGTATAAGACAAGGAACATCTGGCGGACTTATGGATACAGCTAGAGAGAAGATTTCATAACTATAATCTGGTGTAACTCTTAAGCTTCCAGCGCCACGATCATTTAAACGCAAGTATCAATGATGAAAGACTACTTATTTTGTGTCGATAAATTAGGCACTGCCCAAAAGTTACCCGTGAGTATTAGTACTTGTTTAGTGTCATTTGAAACTTCCGGGCTAGAGGGTAATATTGTTGTAGGCAAAAAATAATCGTGAGTGCGGATTCACCGGTGGTCGGTCAAATTGTGTCCAATTAGAATAGCGAAAATAATTCTGGAACTGATCGTGACAGTTTGGCCTAATCTCACCCCTCGCTTTAGACAGTGCAATGCACACCAGTCAAATTTCAACTGCAATATGACCATGCACAACCGAAAATCTCCTGACCTAGGAAAGATTTTATCCACTGCGAGATTAGAAAAACTGCAAATCTTAAGCGATGAAGTTGAGTTCGCCTTGTAATTAAAATCCAGGATTGTTGTGGATGCTCATAGAACAAAGCTGGAATCTTCTTCCCATACGCAACAGCAGGCTTACCGAACTCATTTTGCTAGGTGGCGGAATGGTAAGGGAATCGCGTAGTTGACCCCACCAGGGGAATCGATCCAACGCCAATGAAAAGAAGATATGGTAGGCTGTAAACTGTGGGTCAGACGGATCAACCTAGACCAAAACAGACAATCCGTGTAAATATACCATCCAGAAGACATATCAGACGCAAGACACATATCAGTAGCGCGCATGTACGGAGCGTTCGATACAATGATGATTGTATTAGCGCCTAGATATTTGAAGAAAAGTACGAAAAAGCCCACATGATATGTTCACTTTGCTGCAATCTCCTAATTCACGAAAACACTTATTTAGATTGATCGCATGACTGATTATCACGCCCAATAGTACGAATCCGCAGTTCACATGGGCTTCAACCGCCGGAGGCAATGCATCCACAGGGTTGATCATAAAAACTGAACACTGATTGTCAGGTGTTCAGTGAATGGCTATGATTCCGGGGCCAATGAGACCTATCAATCAAACATATCCGAACCAGAAACTGAATGGCTATTGTATCGTCCATTATTTGACATTTGAAATATTCCACATGTCTTCTGTCCCCATTTGTAACCACGGATCCATTTTTGTGTTTACGGCGCCTGTAGTAACTGGCGTTTCCCCCCCATCACTTCACTCATATGACCATTTGGTCATCCAACCATTTTGCGGCCGACTTATGCAAGTTTTATTGTCTCACGTAAGGGGCTATTTTCTCGTTTGTTTCGCAATTGTGTAGTCCAACCGGACCATTTGTTGTGTACGAGTATCTACTGTCGAGGTTTGTGCATTTTGTGAATTGATGTCTTACGGTAATAGTACCGTATAGAAACCCAGCTCCGACTTTGTTTTGCCTTCCCGGAGGTTCTGGTATTACGCGTTACTCAAAGATACCGTTTGCAATAACATCGACATCTGACGTCGACCTGTTTGGAGTAAACATGTCAACATTTGGAGCTATTGTGAGCGAAACGGGAGCCCAAGACTTTGCGGAACCCATTGACGATGTAGAAGAAAAAATTGCAATGCAGCTTAAATCGCGCCCCGGTTTTTGATAGTCAGTTTTTGCATCTAGTCACAAAAGTAATGTAGACTTGAAAGCCTTAGGGATTGCTCAGCTCCAAAAAGAAATCACCAGATGAAGTCTGGGAAACAGTAGCTCAACTGACCGGTTAACGCAGTACCTGAAACCCTGTTAGATAGTCAAAAAACCCTAGGATATGCTGGTGATAATAGACGGTCATCTTCAGGGTCAAAACCGGTCATTTCCACCACTCCAGTGATAGCGACATCACAGGTTCATACGTGCACTGAAACCCGGAAACAAAGCGGGGATAACCTATTAGTCGGGAGATTTATGTGCCTTAACTTAGTCAGCTTCCAGCACACCAAGGAGTTATTCCTGTTAACCTTGACACTCCAGGAATGGTGACAACGGATGCGTTTTTAAATACCGGGTCGGAAATAACATTAGTAAAGCGGGTATTCTGGTAAAAAACGGGGTCAGGCTGCTACCCACCTGTATGGCCATTGCTACACCGGGTTGTCCCATGGAATGCACCTCCGAATCCAATGACATCAGGCTTTTATCAGTGTATGAAAGTCAGTCGATATCTATCGACAGGGCATTCGTCTTTGATAACTTGCCCATGTGAGCTGCCACGTCTATCAAAGAAGTGGCTAGCTCGTGGCCGGACCTTGTCGAAGTCGCCTTTGACGAATTGGCTGAAGACGAGGTAGGAATCCTTCTAAGGATTAACGTATACAAAGCGCACTGGGTATTCGATCGCCGCTTGGGAGTTAAAAACAGCCACTTGCCGTAAAGACGTTACTCGGTTGGATCGGTTTGTTGGTCCGACGGGATTGGGGCGAGGCAGAAGGTTGTCAGCAGTTGTATGACGAGGTACAGGTAGGACGTCCACGGCCCTTTGCAGAGTCTCCACAATTCGGGAATCACGGACACTTCTGCGTGCAACATTGTTCTCCACTTAGTGGACCAGAAGGCATTACTGGCAGTAGAGACTGAGTGCGGATGGCTCCCCCTAAGTCCGTTTCAATGCCACGGTTAGAGTTTACGGCTGCGTGTTTGGCAGTCCGAGTTGCAGATCAGATTGGAATAAGTGAAGAGTTTTACTTTCATCATACTGCGCTTTGGACATACGCCATGGTAGCTCTGAACAGTGTCGAAAACATATCTCCTTGATTTTGCATCTTTGTCGTAAATTGACTAACAATTATTCGTGGTGCGTCGTCACCTACTCAACTGAGACACGTAACGTCAGAGAACAAACAATCCGACGTTATCTCTCAATGACAAACAACCTCAGTTCTCTGCGTGGATGGTTAACCGGACGAAGATATTTACTCGGACAAGAGAGTAATTGGCCTACAGAACCTCGATTGAAGCCGACCGATTTGAAGAGTTTTGTGGTACATCTTCGCAAACTCCAACGAAATAACGACGTATGCCTACAAATAGCCCCGTTTTAGCGATAGCTGAAGCTACAGAACGTTTTAGCTTGGTCACTACGTTACAGCCACTATATATTGAATAAAGCAGGCAGGGTTAGGAAAGAGGCTCTACTCTCTGGTGGAGATGTGCCTCGTAAAAAGTGACCTGTAGTGGTAGTGGAGCGTTGTAGAGCGAGCTCATACATCTCAGTAGGAACCCGGAATGTTGAAAAAGCGGGCGGCGTTTCCAAGAGGGATATTGGAAGGGTATGTTCACCGGGTGCCGCGATTGCGCTTGTACTCCATCGAAGACAAGACTTGGGGCAGACGTGGTACCAAAAATGGAGCTGAGCATAGGTAGGATGCAAGAAAAGGGGCGTCCCCTGAGTCACCGTGGAGAATTTGGCGGGCGGTATATCATTCATTACTTTGACATTTGAAATTCCCCACGCTTCTGGTCCCTATTGGTAACTCCCGCTCCACTTTTCTGCTTAGGACGTCTATATGAACTGACGTATGTTTTCCTTATCATATCACCCGTTTGGGCTTGAGGTCATCCTGCCATTTTTGGCCGACGCTATGCACGTGTGACTGTCTCACATGGGAACCTGTTTGCTTACTTGGTTCGTACGTTTGTGGTCCAAGTGGACCCCTTTTTGTGGACGAGTATCTACTGCCGAGGTTTGTACGTTTTGTGAATTGATGCCTTACGTTGACTGTACCGTATAGAAACCCAGCTCCGACTTTGTTTTGCCTTCCCGAAGGTTCTGGTATTGCGCGTCACTCGAAGATACCATTTTCCGTAGCAGATACTCATCCATTGATTGCGCAAATTTATCATACTGGGTATATAGCACTCATGTTGAGGCCCAGTGAGCGCCCAAATAACCTCATCAAAGCGTCATCTGGAGTGGGGGCCACAATAAGAACCAAAACGAGTTGACACTTGAAATTCACCTTTTCTTTCAGATCTGTTGTGCTGAACATTCATTTCTGCCGCTTTGGAGGAACTGAAAGCCATTTATGCCGGATCCCGAATATCCGGGAGAGTGGTCGAAATTTGCAGCAACCCAGAATCACATTTCAGTATACGTTTCACATTTCCCCATCACACAACAATATACCTATTGGCTTCCTTGAGTCTTCAGATGATTACCTGAATGGGGTGTTTACAAAATGAGAACTAATGCGCAAGGGCGTCAGTTGTGTGTACGGGACAGGTTTCATCCAGATTCCACCGTGGCTTACGGATTCTTGACTATAACTGAAATATACTCATCAGTGAACTCGCAAAACCCCATAAATGTATTCGGTGCACAGATGGCAGAATTGGCTAATGGCGTCCGATGAATACACCAAACGAATAATCTGCCAAAATCCACGGATTTACCCGGCAATTTCCGAAAACCTAGATCTATGTCAGTACAAAACAAAGCCTTTTCCAGTTTCCCGGTTGCAGCTTTGAATCAGCATAATTATACAAGGAATTTAGTTGGCAACTATCTAAACTACCAATAACGTGAAACCCAAAGCCTTTTGACTACGGCTCGGTTTACCATATCCAGAATAACAGATCATAGACGAAGATATATTTGTATTTGTGCGCAAATGCTTAGGAATGTGAGTATCTTGAAAACGAATTCAGCAGACCCTCGGCTGGAATCCCACTTCTTTCACTTCTTGATCAAACATCGTCAAGAAGTGTTCCATGAACGTCATTCCAAGTACAATGTCTGCATTTCTTATTTCTGGATCCGGAACGATCGAACCGAAACAGTCAATTCGTCCTCCAATGTCTTCCTAATGTGAGAAATTAGAAGATATTTGCATTGTTACCAAATTTGAGGATCATTTACTTTCCACATGATCTTGCGAATAATCGTCAACTAATTATCCGAGCTGGTGAGAAGGGACCTAGCAGGTGGTACGAAAGTAAAAGGTAACTGCCAAATTTTCAAAAACTGACCATCCTACATGATAATGAAATCATTATCCAAACAATGTTATAACAATATTCGTAATCAAACGGGACATGATGAAGCCAGAAATATTCGCACTTGATCAGTTTGGTTGCTCTCGATTCATAACATCCGATACGTCCCCCAAAACGCCTCACTTACCTTTTGAAAATATTGTTCGGGGGAAAGACTCAGGTCTTGGCCTTGGAAACTGATAATAAAAGTTGGTAGCTGTTCCATCCGGTTACAGTCAACGAAGTACAAATTCCCCGATTCCCTCGCTCCTAATGCGGTGTTAATAAGCCTTGCACTGTCCACACTGGCTCTGCTTAACCACGCGGTGCTGTCCAGTGTTGCAATAAATTCTACCGAGGAAATCCGCCCTGCCTGTGTACCAACACTACAAAGAAAGAAATTTTGCAGTATATCAATACGTTTCGTGTTTCCACGTTCCAGTTACGTAATCGGGTGATGACATTCTACTTACCCGAGTACTAAGACCTTCCAACCTCCGCGAGTGATAACAGCGGGCACCATCTGAAACTCTTCTGGGTAGATTTTGTGATGTGACCCAAACACAACTTGAGCGTCAGGTTCCAAATCGTTGCGATGAGCAGCACTCAGAAAAAATATAGAACCATGAGCATATCGCAATACGAATAAGATAATTAGATAACTTGCAACAACTATTTCTCACCACACGAGCGGCGCGAGCTAGGTAACCTACCATACACAAAGTAGAGTAAATCTCTTGTAGTCTATCAACTGGTTTTCTGACAAAACATTGAGAATGTTGAAATCAGGTAATTTCCTTCCCACATCTGGGTAACCCAAACCCAGATGGCCATCGCCAGCGACAGGCACCCCTAGATTTGGTTTGTAGGACCCAGTCACAGAAAATGTCATTCGAATAGGAGGAATTCCGTTGAGCTATTAAAAAAAAAAACTCATTAATGTGGGAATTCACAAACTTTAAATATATCTCTTATAGGAGTCGTCAACACATCTCTCACGCTGACGGACAGCGCAGGTCTTTCGTCTGTCGTTGAATATCTCCTATCAAATTTGCTTTTATCAATCCAGTCAGCATGGTTTGCTATTGAGGATATCAGCACCGTAACATCCAAAGTTGTATCGACAATGACACAAAAGTTTTGTGGAGGTGTACCAAGTGACAGATGTGCAAATAGGCCACTCTTCAAACTTTGGTGATGGAAGAATGCAGAAACTAACCCCCTGTGTTATGCTGAGATCCGCGTACATAATATCACGCTTCTCACGAAATCGCCCTTTGCTACGATAGTAGAGATCTAATCTGTTTTGAAATTAGTGTGAAAAATCAGCCTACGAATGGAACTTACTCGAGAGCTTGGATGGTCAGAGCGAACAAAGCTACTGAAATCCATTTTGCCTTCTTCATTCGAAAGGATTTGAAACCTCATTGACTTGTAATCACAGGTTCTATGGTTATATGGTAGATGGCACTGGTGGACCTAAAACTAGTGACCAATCTAAGAAAAGTCTGATCACCCATGAGAATTGACCAATTATTCTTCTCTCCAATTAAAAGTACCTTATCCAGTTAGATGAATGCGTCAATGTTTCTCCTTGTTTCAGCCATGCACCAGGCATGTTACTCAACAGCCTTTGTAATATGGAATTCTAATTCTTCAGACCACCGAAACCTAATGTACAAAATTGGTTGATGGTTTTTCAGTGTATTCGAAAATGGAAACAAGGGAATTCATTTTTTCGAGTTCGTTTCCAGTTCTGGTTAGTTTGATTCGCTCCTTTTCCAAATCACCGCAAATTAAACTCGAGTATTTTGCTGAAAAAAGTTTCATCACAGATTGTCTGTGCTCACGCATTTTGAGACGATGATTTCCGTAGTATCCGTATGTTTTCATGTCCAGGGTGACCTGATGACGAAATACTCTTCTCGGTTTGCCTGGCTTTCACTATTTGGGACACAGAGTTTGTGACATCAAACAAAACAGTACGCGTTGGTCCAATTTACGGACCTCCATGTAGTGCAATTTTTTTATCGCACTGATATGGATGTATGGCCTTAACTGGCAACGTCCTTTGTCTCTCAAACACGGACGAACCAGCGAATTTGTGACAGCTATGTGACGTCACACTTTCAGGACAGTCCCAAAGAGGGCAGTAAGATGATGTTCTCGCCGCCAGAAGATCTCAACCCTCATTTTGTCAGCTATCTGGCCACGTATGTTCTTTAAAATCCTAAAGCTGATACGCGACATCCAGCTCCTCTTGATTTTGTAGTTCGAATGCTTCATTTCATCGACATTGTCAAGTCTTTCGGACATCCGGGACATCTGTTATACCATTAGTTTGCGATATTGCGTCAAGGGTTAGATTGTGTTATCACATCGGGTGTTCTAAGGAGTGAGGGAGCACGTAAAATGAGAGCGATATTTATTGCGGTTCATGAAGAGAAAGCAACGAGTGAACTCAAGCACTGTTGAAAACGAAACAAGACATTTTAGGATAATTTTTGGGCAGGATTTACACGCATTACCGCCGCGCTTGTTGCCCGTAGTTGAAAAGTCCATTCTCCCTAATGCAACTATGAACTATGATCGTTGCAAACACGTCGTATACGCGTAGCCATACGTTACATTCAGCAGTAACATTAATCTGCTCTACGGGTGTCTCCGGCGTGTTCATTTTGCTGCTGATAAACCCGCACAGCTAGTTTATTGTAGCTGTCAACATCTCACCATTATTAACGGTAATAATAATAACATGAGTAGTTATAAATAAAATAATTATAAATATAAAACAAAATAATCAATAAATAAAAAAGATCACTGTAAACGCAAATTGTCTTGAATTGGCTCCATTCCCTCCAAAATTCCGTTTAAAACCGTGGTAGCTACGCGCGCCTCTGTATGTATATGTTAACAAGAATGCTTGCGCCGCGTTGACAAAAGCCTGAATTTCGAGAGCTCATAGTTTACCTTAGGTAATCTGTGTTTCTTTAGTATAGCTTAATATATTCACGTGATTATACAAAAACGAGATTTTCACCGGGGTCGAACCAGCTTATAAAGCGGAACACAATTTATATGCGTGGTAAATTGAGCCATTTTTTGTACCATCTTCCATGCACAAAACCTGCTCGCATGAGTAAATTCAGTTTGCCCTTAAAATGTTGTACAACGTGTTGCGAAGTCAATCTGAGCTGTTTCCTTGCACGCAAATTTCTAGACACACAACGATGTTGTGAAAAGTGGTTGTGTTCAAAATACCCCTTGAGCATAAACTGCGTGGGCAGATATATATATGTGCATATTGGTTATCTCAGGAATCCATCAGGGTTGTGAGATATGGTGGAGGAGTTTAGCATGTTTTTTAAATATTGACGGAGTATGCTGTACATTTTCGCCTTAACTACAACAACTAACAGACTATTATTGCATATATACTCGCATAATCCGCAACCATTTTCGTAGGTTGCTCGTTCAACCCGGCCACTGAAGAGACTTTACAAACTGTTGTTACCAATGGCTTCTGCATCAACTTTCTAGTAACCATTACCGTCATCTTAGTTATCTCAATTGCGCTGGGACTGGCCATTTTTCAACAGACCATATGCTCATATTTCTAGTCTCCAGCGCCAAAAACGTCGAAGACATGGTAAGAACATTTTCAACTAAATCAAACACGGTTGCTTCATTTAATCGTAACCACATGAATGACGTACATGAAAACAATATATATTCAAAGTCTTTTTAGAAGTATGGTAATCACCGCTCCCGTATGGCCTAGAAATAATTTTCACTGCAACACCCTGAGCTCATTGAGTTATATTCGAATGACTCCAGTTGATTATGATGCATCAATCTTGCTGGCCGTTGTACTCTGAGATTACATTTTTGCGAACGATGGGTCACTTTATATTTAAACAGACTTGTGGATTAATTTAAATAAAGTGCTGTTATTGAGCACATCAAAAGAGCATCAATCGTTTGCGTATAGTGCCGTGCATTGAGAGTGTAAGCGATATTCTCACAAAATTCTCTGATAAAAGATGTGAGCCGTTTAAAAATATCCCTTTGGATAACAACGGCAGCTGCAGTTAAGAAGAAATTCACGACTGTTTACTCAATGACTTTTTCTCCTGGTCGGGGTAAATTGAATGATTTATATAGGCAGAGTAAGGAGATTAGGGGACGGTTGTTGCATGTTAAAAGCTCTGGAGCGCTAAGGATCCGTTCCGTTGGGAACCCCGGCAGTGCTCAACCCGCAGACTCCAGGAAATCGCGAACGCGCGACTTCCGGTCTAGTGAAGTGGACAGCTTACAGCTACGCCATCATCATCGTGATGCGAAAGTTTGCGGCTCAGCTTTGCTTATATCGTTACATAACATAGGCATCTATGTTATGATGTATATCCCAAAATTCTGTCATTGCAGCTGTGTTAATGAAGAACAGATTATGACGTTTGCATACCAAGTATGCTCTGCGTGTTTGTTCCACATACTACAACCTTGATGAGTGGCGACAATTCAGTTTAGCCGGTGGTGACCCCGATCAAGATACCCAACTATGGTTGCATGGTAGAGCTATTGGATAGGTAGATTTCACGCCGCCTTATTTCATCAGAAAAAATGTTTCACGCATTGTAAGGAGATAAATCACCCCTGGATTCTACGTAAGACCCCACATAAATTAAGTCCTCCTGCCATGCATGTAATTTTTACACGGTTGCACAATTACTCTTGAGTATCTTTTACGTGAGGGCGGCTTTTTCGTTGATGTATTTGCTCAAGCGTATAACTGACTTGTTCTATATCGGCTGCGGTCCGAACATTTCCGTGGCCACAGAAACCCGTAGAGTTCTGCTAGCCTAACATCATATCATTCGGGACGTATTTCAGATAGTATAAATCAAGCGCGAACAAACGCGTGATGTCTGTGGAAGGTCTCATGCGTCACAATCCCCTCAATCTCTGAAGGAGTGGTTTCTATTGAAGCTTATTTCCCCACATGAATTCTACCATGAGTGGCCGTCAACAATTGATTTTGATAAAAGTCGCTCTCTAGGGTTTCGTTGTTAGCCTATAACGCTGATCGTAAATCTGAGCATTTTGCACACTGCCAGTGGTGGTGCTAGCTGTTACAGAAACACGTAGTTTCAACTAAGATCTGTGAAGATTTGATCGAGATATTAGAACGAGTGCGCGTTACTTTGGCCAGAATCCCACATGATCTCTTCTACTTTTCTAGAAACAGCCATCTTTCTAAGGACATTTTTGAATGCTTCACCGTTTCGGTCTGTTATGACCGTTACGTTTGTGAAACCAACACACGGATAGCGAATGCTAACGCATAAATGCATTTAGAGTGGCTATTGCTTTTTCATGTTGGGATATAAAATTGATCCACGAAATGTTAACAGCCAACAACAGTACGATTTAAACACTTGCCCTTCAGCAACTGCATAGTATTGTGCACTGAAGATGTGGTGAAATCTTAAATATGATGCTCTTATAGACTAATACATATTAAATACATCCTTAAAGTTGCGCGCAGAAACTTTTCTGGAGATGAACCTGATTCCAAGTAGATTGTAGCTTCGATCAAATTTTGTGTAAAGGACAATTTGACTGCCGAACTGGCTCGCGAATAAACGTCGACATTTGAGACAGAATTATCGCTAACAATGCTGTAGGATCTGAGAGCGTTTTAGTAGTTGCCAAATTATAATTTGAAGGAAGTTTTCTGCTCACCAAAGCTTAAATGGTAATAAACAGGGATTGTCTTCATTGAAAGCAGGTTTTCCCCGTCTAAATTGGCAAAACATCATTTGGGTTTCTGGTATATCTTTAAGTCGGCCCGATGTTATTGATTATCCTCGAAGGAACGACTCTGCGGTTGTATGTGGTCAATTTGCAAATCGAAATTGCACCAACAAATTGTAGAAATATTAACGCAACGCAAATGAACCCCTCTGAAAGATCGTGTGAATAACGTACTTGGTCATACTGCAGGGAGGAAAACTCTCACGTTTGCATAATATACGGATCACATATATTTACACTGACCAACTTTTAGTGCAAAACATTGTAACTGGGTAGGATAAAACTTCATTGCCATCGTGAAAATCATGATTATTGTAGCAATTCATCAGGGTGATAACCTCAATTACGCGATAACCCATAATCATAATCAATACACTTGCTCATAAACTACCATATCATATAAGTGCGCCGTTTAGAGCTTGAAAAACATTAGTGTTAAAAAGGTTCTTACCCATAGCCTGCTCACTCTGGGGAACAGAAAACTGGTAGGAATACTGAATTCGTCACCAGTAAAGCATTCAACAGAAAACCAGCACCACATAAGAAGGCATGAACATAGAATGATTTGAAGAGCAAAACACTTGAGCTCTTATGTTATATCCCAACAGCACAACTTTATTTGGTACGATGTTCTGGGCTTCCTTTCAGACCGTGTTCGTGAGTCTTTCACAAGCTAAATATTAAACAACTTGGTTTAAGGTGTGCACTGCGATACGATATTTTGCGCGCAGGTGCCAGTGCTTGTCAAAAAAATGGCCGGATTCTACCACGACAACCTTAGCTATCAAGGCGACGTCAGGTCGTATAAAGCACTATAATCGAGAGAGACCATTAACTTGCTGGGCAGTCCGATTCTGGATGAAATTCAAACTGTGCGACTGTTCTGACTGTTCTTCGCTAATCGAGGTTGTGTCAATGTATCGGGCTTACAATTCAACTTACGAACGACCAAATAATGTACGCAAAAGCGATTCTGGTATTCATTTGTTAATAATTTCAACCCTCAAGTTTAAGCAAAATATGACTGTTCCTAAGACCTACTCTGAGTGCTTTCTCTTAGCGTTTCGTCATTCAAAGCATGATTAGCACCCTTAATATTCCTCACACGTATTTGGGTTAGGTGCACCTGAGTGGATACTCTAACGCCACAAAATCTCAAGTTTGTTGACTCCTTCAAGACTAAACGACAGTTAACTCTGTAAAATTTCCTAGAAAACTGCACGCAAAATCACTTGACTGTTACGGGTGCGCTGAGGGTAAACGTGCAGGAGTAGTTCAATGTGGTGTCGTTTCCCTGCATATGTTTCTGGCGGGCAAGGTGTCCAACTCGTAAAATTGCACTTAGCGATCTTTGATAATAATGTGCTTCGTTTTGGAAACAGTCGGCGGAAGCACCAGCATTGGATGCATTTCAGGACAATTCTCACCCACATCACAACAAATGAGAGCACCATTTTGCATCCCCATTTATATAAAATTTGCGTCCTTGTGCCGCAAAGGCGAAGCATTTGTGCGCGAATTTCCAAAAATGACGAAACATCAGGTGAATACATATTAGGATGCAGACCTCTCACATGGTCCATAAAGAATATCCACAAAGAAATTTAATGTTTTGCATCCTGTGTGTTATGCATTATTCGGACGCCCGTATTAAGTCTGATGTACAACAGCCACTTAACTGCCTTTCTGGAAATGGAGCGTTTAAAAAAATGTAATTAAGTTTGACGGTTGCTTATTTCAGATGGCTCCACGGATTGGTGGTGAAAACTGACACTGAGAAATTTCAAAATATAACGATAAGCCGAACCAACAAAATCGAAATTTATTCCATCAGACTCACATCACATGAATCACCAACTGAAGCGCGGTGACGTGTTTTACAAAGAGGTGTGCCTCGTATGTTAAAATAAGAGTGGAATCGGAATTCTTTTGCTCTGTGAGTTTGCATACAGGCAGGCAGAGTGTGCAGCCGTGAGCTACAAATAAATTAAATTACGAATTCTTCTACAATTGTAATACTTTCAGAATTTGGACCCCGAAAATCCGCCAACGTAAAATCTGGTGTGCTGTGCATTTTGAGAGACAGTGTTTTGCACACAACCTAATCAGGATGCCATTGTCGCGAGGCACCGTCCATCATCAAGAATTCAACACTGAACTTTCTGCAAGTAACTCTTCAAATGTTGTGTTCTTCGCTATGCCTTTGCAAGTATCAATGGTCTGTAACGCTTTAGGAACATTCTACCATAAACATGCTAGTGCATGTGAGGCAACATCAATAGAAGTTGAATTTTGAGTGCTGCTATTTTAAATCCACCAGCCATGAAGTTAGTTCTGCTCGCTCGCTTTTGTTGCTTTGTAACGAAACTGGTAACTGAATTGGCCGGTTTCGGAAGCAGTGTCAAACCCACTACCTTTCTGAAATATCATTTTAGGAGGATGGTTTGTCGGAACTCAGAGCAGGTGTTCTGATAATGTCTGCATTCAAAGCTTTGCGGGCCCTTTTTATTTACCCGGAATCACTAAATATTACCGTGTATTTTCGAAGAGCATAGCATGGAAGCACACGCGTAAAGACTAACAACCGAGGAAAGAACTAACAATGCCAAATGTTCTTCAAGGCGCGGTAAGCGCTACTACAGTCAAGACTTCCATATCAGGCAAAAACTGGCCATCATACTGGGTCTGGTGTGAGCCACTGGCATGAATGTACGATCACCGATCGTAAAATATGAGCTCATTTCCCAATGTTAAAGTTTCCATGAACTTTAGGTTTTCAGCTTTTTGGCATGACTCTGAAACCGAATCACCAACATCGCTGAAATGAAATTACTGGCTGTTTAGCCGACAGTCTAAATAAGTCCCTTTGTGAGTTATCTTCCAATATATTTAGCTACTTGTCATGACCAAATAACATGTCTGATATGCCCAAAATGTAGTCCATCCTAAACAAGTCGCAACTTATGGAGATTATGCAATTATCCGGTTTGTTGACAAACGGAGTTTGAGGAAAATTATGGATAAAAGTTACTCCCTCACTATGTATGCGTAGCTGGTCGAAGTCTACTACCGCAACTCCTCTCAGCCTACCTAATATATATTTTGTGTTAACAGGGTGAATGCACTTAATTAAAATTTGAGACCGTATGTCTGGTGATAGGTTTACTTGATGGGCCGAGGGAGAATGTAAGAGAGAACAACATTCTAAATATCAAGTGCTAGGATTTACCAA
>SJOL01006745.1:11850-25034 GCA_004794785.1 Opisthorchis felineus
GACTCAGTTGACGTACCTCAGCATCACTGATCTGTACCACACTAGAACTGGACAACTCTCCGGAGGCGCCGAAGGTCTTCGAAGGCTTCCACACGTAGCTGCTACGTTTCATACATATAACGTAGAACAGATCAGACCGCAGCATTGTACCCTTGGTGGTTGATTTGATGTCACGTCGACGCCACAAATGTCGGATTAGTAAATCCTGTCCTGGACTTCCCGATTCGGGAAGCGGTATTTAATTGTCCGGTGGAATTCATGCAGTCACTCAGATAATCGAGGGTGTCGAGCACACCGATCTGTTCACCTGCAGGCATAAGGTTTGGAGTTGGTCCCACCCAGTATTGCAGTAGCGCTTTACCCATTACAGGTGCGAAGCGCAGCAAAATTACTTAGGTTATTTGAGATAGTTTTCATTTCTAAAGGATCTGATCCAAGAAAAGCGATATCGTTGGAGTACTCAGCGTCCACGAGCCAACATCCCGGGAGTATTTCGATGCCCGAAGCCTTAGAGGCAGGCACCTTAGAGGTTATTACTGATGCCCGGTGGTTTTAGAACGATGTTCTTGTAAACATTTTGAATACAGGAATCATCATTTTGGCGTCCCATTTGGCTGAAATTTTTTCTCGTTCCAAATATTTTTTCCAATAGGGTTCTTGGGTTAACAACGAGGAACTCGACACCTTCTTTGAAGAATGCCAGATACAAACCATTTAGACCAGGTGCTTTGTTGCGCTGAAGCAATGAAATTGCACGCTGGGCATCCATTATCGATGGGGGACATTCGGTTCATTTGGTCTTTCCAGTGATTCCGTTGATGGAGAGAAGCTGAACTGTTCTTCAGTGTCCAGCCTATAGTTCAAGACGACGTTTCTGTGAATGAACTGAGGTCCCACCATTTGGGAGGTTATTTCACTAACACCCACCCCCGTCGGACCAATAGATCGGATTAGCTGGAATAGGGTGCAACAGTCGCCAGTTGCAGAAGATTCCTCCATTTCCGGAGCTTTTGTAGTCCACCAGCGATCACTATCAGCCCTTAGGGGCTTCATTACTGTGTTTGGGGGCGAGATGGCTTAAGTGGTTAGAGCGCGAATTTACTGACCGGAAGGTCCGTGGTTCGAACCCGACCTCTGCCTCTCGACTTCCCCTGTCTAGGCTTAGGCAACCTGGCAGTATCGTAGCCCTCGTGCTTCCTTCTGGTGGCATGGCAGTTAGGCATCGAAAGGGTGCTGCAGCTGAACGATTCTTCATTCTAACTTCACCTTCCGTTAAACATAAGGTTGACAGAAACTCGGGAACTGAGCCCCAAGAAGGGCAAAACCGGGCGTGAGCTGTCGAATAATTGTCAGCAACCTTATGAGTAGTGTTCCGTCAAGGACTGAATTCCGTCCGTGGATTTTGACTCATTCAAGTTTAGTCGCATCAGTTCTTGTAGCCTTTCAAATTTCGCTGGACCTGAGTGATACATAGCACTACTGCGGGGGACTATTTGCCGTTTGTGGAATGGTTCGGTGATACTGACTAGCAGTTGGATATTCAGTCAGTTTGACAAAATGTGCCTGCAGTTAACGCGTGAATTCCTGTATATTCTCATATGAAGCACGTGCCTGTGAGCATAATACTGAAGCCTCACCGGTTCAACCTGCTTACTTATGACTAACATGAGCTTCCTATCGGAGAATTGAGGTACGCAAAGTTATTCAAGTTGGGGCAAGCACCTTCATCGATCAGACAAAACAATGTTGTTTTTCCTTCATCAATGGTTTTCTCTGCGCCTGCACCGTACTCCTAATAGTTCTACAAAATCAACACTCACTCAAGTGTAGGAGTTGAATCCGGATTTGAAGTCGCCGCAAAACAGACGCCGCTAAGCCACCTGTAGCATTTGGTATGAAGCCTACCAATAGAAAGAAAAACATTTTTAAGTTGCTTCGAGACTCTGAATTCACTATCAAAATTGACACTGAGTTGTGAGGGCACTGGTCACCAGCCATGAAACATTCCCAGTCACCAAAGAAGTCTTGTTTTATAGAACGGATCCAAAATATTAGCACGTCGATGCTGACCACTTGAGAACTCGATTATTAAACCTGCTGGCCCAGGGGGGAATTGACCCAAGGGGATGGAAGACTTTCAGCCGAGCTTAAAATTTCTTTGGTAATTTCGTTGAGCAAAAATCGCACGGCAGCAGCGAAGCATTATAGGAGACAAACTTATCCTAAACTGGTTTTAAAACTCTTACTTCCACACGGCTAAGTAACAAAATGCGTAAGTTAATGTTCATTACTCAACATTCAGTGGCTCTTCCTACCTGGATAGCTCCAAATATATACAAAAACTGGTTACTCACCAGGTGGTTTGCATTAACCCTATAATTAGTAACTCGTATGGTAAAGAAGTATTTGTTGCCATAGTTTATACTGACCAAGATGGTTACAACAGGCTAAGTATTTGTGCACAGCCAAAGTGTGAGCCCAGGTGAACACTGACATCGCAATCCACTTTTATTCCCTACGAAAGTCTCTCCCCAGCGGCAGTTTACTCATCTGTACTTGGAACCCAGGTGACCTGAAGCTTTCAGGTTGTCTTCAATGTCTAGATGAAGTCGGCTTCAAGTTCTTTACAAGACATCCTGTCCACTGTAGACAAAGCTATGGAAATTGAAAAACAGCACAATGGTGATGTTGCTGAATCTCACACAGAAAAGTCCCCTTAAAAGGAGGCATCTCAGTTAGAACGGAAGATGTTTCGCCAATGCAAACTGTTTCACCACAGTGTTTAGATCCATGGCCAGAGGAAAATCTATTTCTCGGCAATGGTTGAGTGTACATNGAGGAGAGTGAGCAATGTCTTGTTTTTCTTCTCAGTGTCCTGTATGATATAAATGGCTGCTATTTACAACAACAATCATATCTAGTTGAATGGAACGAGAACGAATTTCGGAATTTTGAAACACAATCATTTTCACTGTTAGAGCGCGAATGTACTGACCGGAAGGTCCGTGGTTCGAACCCGACCTCTGCCTCTCGACTTCCCTTGTCTTGGCTTGGCTGGCAGTATCGCAGCCCTCGTGCTTCCTTCTGGTGGCATGGCAGTTAGGCATTGGAAGGGTGCTGCAGCTGAACGATTCTTCATTCTAACTTCACCTTCAGATAAACATAAGGTTGACGGAAACTCGGGGACTGTGCCCCAAGAAGGGCAAAACCGAAAGTGGGCTGTCGAGTAATTGTCAGCAACCTTATTCGTAGTGTTCCGTCAAGGTCTGAATTCCGTCCGTGGATTTTCACTCATTCAAGTTTAGTCGCATCAATGCTTGTAGTCCTTCAAATTTAGTTGGACCTGAGTGATACATAGCACTACTGCGGGGAACTATTTGCCGTTGGTGGAATGGTTTGGTGATACTGACAAACAGTTGGACATTCAGTCAGTTTGACGAAATGTGCCTGCAGTTAACGGGTGAATTCCTGTATATTCTCATATGAAGCACGTGCCCTTGAGCATAATACTGATGCCTCACTGGCTCAACCTGCTTACTTATGGCTAACTTGAGTTACCTATCGGAGAATTAAGGTACGCAAAGTTATCCAAGTTGAGGCAAGCACCTTTATCGATCAGACAAAACAATGTTGTTTTTCCTTCATCAATGGTTTTCCCTGCGCCTGCACCGTACTCCTAATCGTTCTACAACATCAACACTCACTCAAGTTTAGGAGTTGAATCCGGATTTGAAGTCGCCGCAAAACAGACGCCGCTAAGCCACCTGTAGCATTTGGTATGAAGCCTACCAATAGAAAGAAAAACATTTTTAAGGTGCTTCGAGACACTGAATTCACTATCAAAAGTGACACTGAGTTGTGAGGGCACAGTTCACCAGCCATGAAACATTCCCAGTCACCAAAGAAGTCTTGTTTTATAGAACGGGTCCAAAATATTAGCATGTCGATGCTGATCACTTGATAACTCGATTATTAAACCTGCTGGCCTAGGAGGAATTGACCCAAGCGGATGGAAGACTTTCAGCCGAGCTTAAAATTTCTTTGGTAATTTCATGGAGCAAAAATCGCAGGGCAGCAGCGAAGCATTATAGGAGACAAACTTATCCTCAACTGGCTTTAAAACTCTTACTTCCACACGGATAAGTAACAAAATGCATAATTTAATGTTCATTAATCAACATTCGGTGGCTCTTCCTACCTGGATAGCTCCAAATATATACAAAAACTGGTTACTCACCAGGTGGTTTGCATTAACCCTATAATTAGTAACTCGTATGGTAAAGAAGTATTTGTTGCCATAGTTTATACTGACCAAGATGGTTACAACAGGCTAAGTATTTGTGCACAGCCAAAGTGTGAGCCCAGGTGAACACTGACATCACAATCCACTTTTATTCCCTACGAAAGTCTCTCCCCAGCGGCAGTTTACTCATCTGTACTTGGAAACCAGGTGACCTAAAGCATTCAGGTTGTCTTCAATGTCTAGATGAAGTCGGCTTCAAGTTCTTTACAAGACATCCTGTCCACTGTAGACAAAGCTATGGAAATTGAAAAACAGCACAATGGTGATGTTGCTGAATCTCACACAGAAAAGTCCCCTTAAAAGGAGGCATCTCAGTTAGAACGGAAGATGTTTCGCCAATGCAAACTGTTTCACCACAGTGTTTAGATCCATGGCCAGAGGAAAATCTATTTCTCGGCAATGGTTGAGTGTACATAACGAATATCTCACCTGTTTCTGGATATCAGTTCTGCAAAACATAATATTAGGCGTCGTATGTAGTCCATATCAACGGTGGCGGACCTCCGGATGCAAATGTTAGCAGACAAAAAGATAAATCCATCGGTACAGTTACGAATCGTAATGTGCCCACTAATCTCTACCACCTTGCCCTCGCGGACATGTCCACGGGGAATGCTACACGAGTAGGTTCACCCGCAGTGTTGCCCTCCTTTCAGATTGTATTCAATGTACCTAAAACTTAAGGCTGGAGATCATTGTATAAAATATATGTTTGGTGAAAGTGGGCTATTGTAAGCTTCCTTTTTGGTTCATCAATGGGTACGGTGGCTCTCCACACATTCACGTTTCTCAGTCCCGAGGAAACTCGTTGAGGAATTTTGTCAAAAAGAACTGACCAGCCATTGTCCTGGATAAAATAGTTTTTCATCCAATCAACTAGTTGCGTGATCAATTCATTCTGCAAGAAAACTACCTATATTTATATTCGCTGATTGGTATCACTTGTGTCAATTGCTGAAAGACTGACATACGAGCTCCGTGTTTGAATCCAAATGAATCCAAATTGCTTAGATTTCATTCACGCTCCTGTTTTTGCAAGCATTAAGCTATGAGGCAAAAAACGGGTTGCACAAAATGACGGAAAGAATTCAAGCCCCACAATTATTTAATAATTATGCTTCTGTCACCGGATATTTCTCCAAGAGCTTCACAGCTTATTCAACGCCGTTCTGTGCAGGATAATTAAGAAGGCTTTAAAGATAGTAAAACCAGTGAGTTTTTTCAACTGTCTACAGCAATTTTCAGGTGAATGAAAATTTAAAAAAAAATTATTGATAAGTGTTGCCTCCCACCCAAATTAACAAATTTATGCCGTATGATTTTGAACTCACAGAGTTAATCAGAATTGAGAAAAGCCGGATAAACTTGACCGCGGACTTGTTTAATATTTTGAAAATACAATCCCAAAGCGTTTTTTATCAGAGTGGGGATGAAGCCTTTATGATGAGGTAAAATTAAGTATGTTACTTCAGTTTTCTCAGGATTGTTATAAAGTTTTGATGAATAATTAATTTTTGCGAGAGAACAGCGAACTGCTAATTAATCTCTCGTGATGTCTTCGCCTTTCCGGCGTTTGATATAGCCTCAGTAGACCTCTTCAACATATCATAGAAACCAAGCAAGACGTTTTATTCTCAACCACTTCTGTGCTTCCAACTCCGTTTAGTTTCCAAGTCACCTCATATCCATTTAAAACCTAACAAGCAAGAGCACCTCAGCCACTTGAGGCGTTTTATTGCATTCTCGATGTCAGCTCCTAATGGTTGAATAACCACTTCGACCCTGGTTGATCACACGTGGTGGTTAGACAATTCGGGGAAAAAACGGAGCAAAATCAATCATAAAAACTCATTCACCAAATGAATTCACTCATCCGTACGTAGAGTCAGTTAGATTGGCGCAACACGACAAAGCATTTTTACAGCTTCTCAAAACATACTTTCTGCCCAGTTACTTTCGATGTCGACAGAAGAGGAAATCATATTGTGAAGTGAAAATTTATAAGCTAGTCAGTTTCGGCTTGCTGGTGGCGGAAAATAGAGGACTGGAAGGAGAAAATTAATGAAGCGCAATATACAAATTTCGGGCAAAGTTAACACCTAAATTATGAACGCTTCATATGATTGGTTATTAGCAGAGAGTGCTGGGGTTATTTTCTAATCGGATATTAAAAAAAGGTTATTAGTAGATTATCAGGTACCACGCCTTGTTATTAATCAACATCATCAACAAATATTTTGCCGACAAATGGCCTAAAATACCAGCTTTCTAGCTCCGAAAAATTAGTACATAATTGCAAGTTTGGGGAATCATACATTTTAAATGTTAGACGGAAACCAAGAATTACTGTGGACCATACTTTTCCAGTAGCATACCTAAAAATAACTCATTAGGTTTCACCACTGGGACGTTGAGCAGCCTAACCTACAGGACTTACCCTTTCTGTCACCACCATGAGATTTATCCGCAAAATGACAAGGGGGACAATAGTCCATTTAAAAGTACTTTCAAGTACACATCTGAAACGACAGACTTCACTTTTCCTGTTGTGTACAGGAAGTCCAGAACCTAGCATCACCGGCCGCAAGACACCACCGGTCAATAGATTTATCTCTGTTGGCCACTCATAATTCGTTCACACAAGGGAGACACCTGGATGTTAGTAATCAACGGGCCAATGCTGGTTAAGCTTAGAAAACAAAAGTTGTGCGTGCACAAAAGTTACTGACTTGAAAGTTTTCTCAATCTTAGCAC
This sequence comes from Opisthorchis felineus, assembly GCA_004794785.1. Taxonomy (NCBI): domain Eukaryota; kingdom Metazoa; phylum Platyhelminthes; class Trematoda; order Opisthorchiida; family Opisthorchiidae; genus Opisthorchis; species Opisthorchis felineus. The sequence continues at coordinate 18,908 of SJOL01006745.1, forward strand.
TGGTCTTAGATCTCTGTCTAATTCTAAAAGCCTTTATGTCTTGTCCGAAGTGTTGGGCCGAAATATAACTACACACAGACAATTGAGTAAAGTGAAAGAAACGTGAGATTTTGTATACTGTGGATTCTCAACAGTTTTGAGATAAACATACTACTGACGTACTCTTTGCTAGTCTAGGGTTTCGGTAAAACCTCGTAAATAAAGACAAAATGTTGGTGTTTCGATGAAGACGAGACATTTGTAGGTTCCACGATTCAAGTCGAAAGTCAACTTTGAGATCCGTACTTTACTGTTGTTCAATAAACTAATTTCTTGAAGAGGGTACTCTGGGAAATATCATTCATAAGAAGGAATAAACTAAAAATATCACAAATGACCTGTCTTAGGGGCTTGGTATACGAAAAAAGCTGAATAAACTTCGCATATTCATGAGGCCTTTAATACTTTTAGGCGAAAATCACTTCAAGAATTTCTTGGTGAATGGAGGCCCACCAGTAATGATGGTCACCCTTTGAGAATACCTCAGATAATTTGGTGTAAACAAAACTTTAGACAATTTCCACTGCAGGTAGTAACTTGATCACACTTACAGCGTTGCTTATAGCTGTGAACACCTACTGTCCTAGAACTACATCATCGCAGCACCGCACAGCCAAGGACAGATCGTGCTCCCTATGCAGCAGTAAACTTTTCTAAGAACAGCCAAACCTGTTTCTTGTTCACACGTGCCATTCATTCAAAGGCAAAAGCCTCCAGCTCCATTGTTCCCGCACACATGTAACCAACACTTAATGTTACAAATGATGACAGACTTCGTTAACTACTCTCAGTTGTACATTGATTTGGTTCTGACGGGAGACTTAACTGAATCCAGCTGAGTCTCTCGTTTATTATGGTCTAGTTCAACCAAACACAAGTTTGACGGAAACTCGGGAACTGCGCTCAACTTATGAGCCTCTAGAAGAGCAAAACCGTTCATTGGCTTTCGAAGAGCTTTCAACAAACTTATCATCAGTACGCTACGTCTAGACAGTGACAGATGCTTTTGCACAAACGATTTGACTGCAGACATGTACCGGTATTCATTGTGGACTGACAATTCATCAAACACAAAAAACTTGAAAAGCTAAAGGAACATTTCTGTGTGAACAAATATTACGGCACACACTTTAAAATGCCTTCCATCTTTGTGGGATGCTCAATGTCTATCACGAGTGAGATTCAGTCGATGAGAAAATGCACTGAAAACAAATCTAAGCTCAGATACCTTAGTTTAATATAGGACGTTATCAACCTTGGCTCCACTGCCATTCCTTTATCGAGTAACAGTCCACGTGTTTAACGCGTCTGCCTTGAAAGCCAACTGAAACATGCCAAAGGCCCCAAAACCTGCCTACTGTGGATAAAGATCAGAAAAATTGCAGAAGACCTATTCATGTGTGTGCACCAACAACTCTCCCTGCGCTCGCAGGGTGGACACCCTTGTAGGGAACCATGTGACTTTCCATTCAGTGAGCGCATGGCGAAGAGGGTATTCAATGCAGGAGTCGCACATTTATTTGACTTAACTTCTGTTATAACTGTTGCTTACATATCTTATTTAACTGACATTTTGAGCAATAAAAACAGGGGTTCGTTTTAAGAGTAAATTAGTTTCAGGAAGCATTCCTTTAGTTAGATGAGCAGGTCTTTCCATTTCCAGATGGATTGCCCATTGGGGGACATACTAGCTCTTGTAAAATTACCAGTTATACGATGCAGTAGTTTTTCCTCTCCTCGGTAACATTTATTTCATGGAAATCTTGTGTTTTATACGCTGACATATTCTCTACAGCAGGTAAACTAAAAGCAACCAGACAGACTTAACATAATGCTTCGTTCTGTATCATGTTACATCCAAGTTATCCATCACGGTCTACTTCTATCTCCTCCTTCAAAACAAATAAGACGAACATCATCATTCGTGAAGTAAAACTCAAATTTGAAAGCTCACTCTACTGTTGTTCTGTAGCAAATTCTTGATTCCTCTTCCACTACTTGACCGATAACTACTGACATGCGGATCACTTGATCGATAAAACCTTGCATGCTGCTGAGACGTCGTCTAAAGCTTTGGATTCACCGCGCTGTTCGTTCAAACGCCAGCAGGTTTTCCCGTTCAAAAGCTATAATTTGGGTGCATCCAGTGTGTGCTAACTGAGTTACATTAAATGTTTATCTGTGATCCAAACCGTGGCGCGGTGGGGCCAACAAAATTCGCTGCTAATGGGCCCAAGTAGCACTGAAGTTCAGTTGTCACGCTCCCAAAAAATAATCGCATCAGAACGGGTGAAGGATTGTTTAACTGAGGGTGGTTTGGGTCGACATGGTTGAGGGTCCCGCAATTCTAACTTATAAGAACATGAAGTGAATTTTAGTGAACACTTAAGGAAGTATAAATATAAAGGACAGTAGAAAACTGCTCACGCTTGTGGCATTCGGTTAAAACTACTCTAGAGCAACACTGGAATAAATCTAACATTGTGGTGTACACATTGAACATTGCCAAGGTCAGACTTATTATCTTATGACCAGAACAACACAATACTTACCAAGAGACAATAAAAGAAGTACAGAATAGGTACTTCAGCGATACACCCGAAAAAAAATACCACACATGAATAGTGATCTAACCGATTTTATCCAGTTGGAGGGGAGGTGTTAGCTCTTGAAGCATTCACTTTTATCAAGAGCGGGGACAATTTTTTCCGGACAGACATACATTGAAACAGTGAATCTAATGCTGCTGTACTGCAGTCTTTCCAAGGGACCCGCAGGTTCAAGTAAGCTTTCTTATCATGGTCGACAGTATCGTCCGTGTTCATCGCCACCATGTTTAAAAATAGGACAGCTCTGTTTGAAAGTCAGCACTATAGGAATATCTTCTGAGATGGCTCCAGAGACTCATCTGAACCCAAACTTGTGTTTTGTCCAATTATGAGTATGACGTTTTATATCAAATTTGCATGTTTTTTCCTGCCTGTTATTAAAGTTTGCTTACACTGGATCATAACAGCCAGTCCTCTGTAGGATTCGTATACTCTACGCACAAACGGATCTAAGACTCTGTAATAGGCCGTCCATACGCTTCTAGGCCTGCTGGCCACACTTGAAATCCAATCATAGTATACCTGGACATCAAGCACACTAACTCATTTACGTCGTCATCATCATGCTTGAGGACCAGCCCTAAAAATGCCACTTTTTTCGTTCGCAAAAGCGGTTCTTATGAGGTACAGACCTACTGCATGGAAAACTGAGTGAACCAAAAAAGTAATATAGGTAATGAGTCAGTGCACTAAGACACCACACTAGGGGAGACTTAGAATGGGCATCAAGGGGTGGAAATCGATAGTTTACAATAATGATCCGTACAGCTTTATGAATTTCATCAAACTGGCCAATGCCTTTGTTGTTAGTTTATGAGAAAGTGTGAGAGTATGAAAGTACTCTACCATCTGTGTCCTAGAGAAAGGCGTAACAAAAGGCAGAGCACCTGAGCAAAGTTTAGAAATCAACTTGAAAGAACTTAAAACATGGCTGGCTTTGGTTGGTTTATTACCGGGGGTTTCAAGGCATGATTCCTCCACGGTAATGTTTGAAGTTCAAATGCTGCGATGTCAGAGCCTACTCTTTCCAACTAACTGCTACCCTCCGGGAAGAACACCTCACAGGACCAACAGAAGATGGTCATTTGCCTTCTAAATCTAATGACGGGTTTTTACATTGGTGGTTCGATTGCCCGAAAATTATGGGTTCACATTATTTTTGTTCACCATTTTACTTACCATGGATAGAAAAAGTCTACTTACTGTATCACCACCTAGCAGTTTGTGGGCGTTTGCAAAGCGGTCATATCGATCCTTCAACACAAAACATGACTGAAGCAATTGAGGTTTCATCGGGCAAACTAATCCAAGCTGTATAGCTGAGAAGCATTGCACACCTAATCCTTCCTTGCAGGAATTCGTCAGCAACGGGCACCTGATGAATCTCTTGGTAGGCTAGTTGTTCAGTATTCTGATCGACTGTGATTGATCTGCTTAGGGAGGAAAAGGATCCTGTATGCCCCATAGTTGAGAAGTAGTCACTCAAAGAGCTAGAAAACACTGGAGTAAGTGAGATGAACTGCATGGATGAAGAATGGCCAGGGCTATATTCTGCTCAGATATAGGTCAGTCACACTGTCCTTCAGTCACTCGTGGCCGAATGGCATAGCGTTCAACTACTATCGCGAAGGTTTCTGGGTTGATTCACCCTAGAGTTCCGTAAGATGTGTATTGCGGATGAAACAGCTGCGAAATTCAGATAGACCTAATCGCATGGACTGCCTCCAGCTTTAGGACGGAGACTCATTTGAAAATTCAAAGCCTTCTCACTAGTTACAAACTTCAGATAAAGCCGGCAACACTTCCCGGTATATACGGGATCCTGTTTCAAGACAATTCCAAGACAGACATTCTTTGCACTCTACAAGCATGATCTTTACATAAAGGATGACTGATCAGTCGTCCCCTCGTGAAGACATCTCGGGTTCGTCAAGACTATCTTCCCTCCTCGTTTTCGTTCAAAGTCGTCATGGACGCCGTTATGAACTGCATAATACAAGACGACGGGAACCTTGGTACGGTAATCGCATCCACAGGAGTGGTGGAGTAGAGTTATATGGACGACACTTTTCTGTCTGGCGGTCTTCAGCTCATACTGTCTACCGGAAGCGGTTGTCCGCTTTGGCATATTATTTAAGCAATAAAAGTGTACAGTATTACCCCGTGATCTCTACTCAACTTGCATTTTCTTGAAACTGAAGTGAAAATGGTTTGAGTGCGTTGACCAGTGTACATATCTGGACAGCTACATGAGGCACAATAACTAGGGGCAGGTGGAGACAGTGCACAAGTGGCTACGACTCGAACAACAGTTGCGTCATTACTGACGTCAGAAATGAACTTTTGCTGAAGTTGGTGGGCCATTTATTCAAAATAGCCCTCAGAGCGATCTTGCATTATAGCCACGAAACCTGACTGGTGCGTTTTTAGAACCTTCAGTGCCTCCAAAAGTTTGATCCCGGTGCCTTATAAACGTGCGCTTGTGAGCTGGCACCAACAGGTGTGCAACAAATTGGCGCACATACGAATACTTGGGAATGAATCACAACCATAGAACAGTGGTTAAAGCTGACCAATTTAAGGTTCTTGAGACATGTATAGTGAGAGCTGACTCACCTTTTTCGGAAGAAAACACTTTCCATCCCGAATTCTTGATAACAAGAGGTTGTAGTCATGAACTGAATGCGTGTATAGAACATTCGCTTCCTCTTATCCACCATGCTTCTTACAGGTGACCGTATTAAATGGGGTAGGTGGTAGACTTCATTACCCTCCTAGACTGATTGCTTCGCCGAATTTAATTCCTCGTTGCATGTTGGGGGCATAGTGTGCAGGGTTTGCAAAGAATGCGGGATCAGTCCATCTGACAGTAACCTAATGGGACTTGGGCCTTAGTGTTCATCGAAGTTGTTAGCGCTACGTGCTTACTCTTCTCTGAAGACGTAGTACCTTCTAAACTGGTTACTCACTCTTTTTTGAAACGTATTTCTAGGGTATCCTGTTCAAATGATTTTATGGCAGTTAACCACGTAATACGTACACGTAATACACGTAATGTTTGTGTATGGACGTCGATAATGATAATGTTATCGGCAAAGAGATTATTGTGAGAAGGAAACTTAGCTTGATAGAGCCCAATTTTTTCACTTTACGGTGGCGGTTTCCGGGAGGAAATAAACGTAAACTTTTGTTCTTATTGGGAAACCTCCCGTTATGTCTTTACTTTCGGATGGCCGGTCGGAGAAGATATCTGCACACCTCTGCAGGAACCAAATGAAGAAATCAAGCAAGATGAACGGGAACCTGAGCGGGTAGACATCGGCCCTGATGAAAATATCAAGGGCCCAACCAAAAGTGATCTCTACCGAGAAAGAAACTGTAATTGACAGGGGCTATACACAGGAAAATCATATGACAGTACCCCAGAAACTTCATTACACAATTTCGATTTCGTTCCAATGATTAGAAACCACCCACAA
>SJOL01006745.1:33822-47026 GCA_004794785.1 Opisthorchis felineus
TCATGTATCGCGATATCTCGAATATCGTACTGACTGAAACGTGAGGCGGCTTGGTGCAGCATATTCAGTTGCTTAAAAACATCATAAACAAGAAATTCAGCAGGGTTCCGGGTGAGCCCCCCGCAAAACCGAATTTGATTTCAAATGAGTACATTTCGCTAATCATCAACTTATATTTTGATCTATGCGCAATTTGATTAGAAGCACCTTGGAATAATTTGCTCCAGTCATAAGAGTCTTTGAATTTACTGGGCAAGATTTAACCTTCCGTTCACAGTGATTTCAAATGCATTTTGCCTCTATGGAATACGCTGCTGAGTCTGAGTGCATCGCTGTTTGTTCATAACAATGATGGTTTCTAATATCATCCTACCACATTTAGTTTCCTCTGGAATTGAAATGACGAAAAATTCCGAGAAAAAACAGAGGGCTTCTAGTGACACTAGTGCGCGGCAAATCAGTAAAAAATTGCCAAAGGATTTCATCTAACGTGTTTGCTTGTCTCGGTCTCGAGAAGGAATCTCAGATATTTGATTGCTTTCCTGGGATGAACTCGTAGTTCCTTCCATGTTCGAAGTTGTCCCACCAGGGGTGAAGCGTGTAAGCCACAGGGACCACTCAGTTAAAATGGAAAGTAAGAGGACAAGTGAACTTGTTGATGTGTGAGCCCGAACTTCGTAGCTTTCTCCTCGTTGGCCACATGTACGTGAACATAAAGACGTGCTTCCATTTAGGCCGCTTGCGTTTGGAGGTGACACGGCCTGACCAGGAATCCAGGTCAGTGGACGGCTGTACAGTGAAATGGTTGCCCCAGTAAATTTAAGACTAGTGAGCATATGCCATAATACACCAAAGTATCAGGCAATGAGGGATGTTTTGCTGCTGTTGTTGTTGCTGTTGTTTGTTGCTGTTCACACAGCAACAATGCCAAACAGGGCTACAGGTCTAATTGATGGTTTATGAAACCTTAGACTGTAACATTCAGGTTCTTTGAGCTGATGCACATCGCTTTAAAAGAATGTACTATAAGAACTAACTCATAAACCTTAGCGAACTATTACAGTTTTAGCAGTTTATTTTCTTGAGAGCAACGCTGTATTCCGGTTACCACAGCCAACTATGGAGCCCAAGTTTAAGTTGGTGTTCCACATTATAAGAGGATTCATCGATTTGGACCTCACAACGTTTATTAAAAGAACGAGTGATGCTTGCAGAAATTCGTGCTCGCTAACGACAAAATCCCATCCCAGATAACTTATAGTTGAACCTATGAAGTAAAAGCCCAGAAAACATCTTTTAATGTGAGCACCGCAGAGTAAAATTTACGTTGTTTTTGAACGATTGAAATCGTTGATCTAGTTAAACCGGGGCGCAGATCTTCTTTGGCGCATGAATGCCCTGAACCATCAGTTGCAGCTGACCTGATACTGTTCAACAGTAAAGCTGTTTACACCCCAATGAACATGCTCCCATAATTTTGATGAGTAGTTTCAACGTTTTCCGCCCAAGATACAGAAGAGTAAAACTAGAAATGATGTGACGTGCTGTGAGACCACTAGCGTATATCAGTCTGAAGAACCTAGAAGCGTCCCTCAAAGAATTATTCTTAGTGTTTCCAAATTCTTTACTTCGAGACTGTCATTTGATCAGAACATGCAGTGGTCGATATAACGACTGTTCATAATTTTTCCACAGAAGGTATGAAACTGTTTTGGATGGTTTCGGTTATAGCCCCAGTCAAACTTAAATTGTGGTGATAATAATACCTCATCTTCAGAATCTTTCCATTTTTAGTAGGAAGATTTTGTGTGCAAAGGTTCACTTTCTTACTTTATTCCTTCCACCCCTAGATAAGTGTAACCACCTCTGCCAACTAATACGCTCATCTGCATAATCGTTTGGTTTTCATGGAAACTCACTTGGAACTCAGCTGAACCTCTGTTTTATGGTGTGCATCTCCATCTCTTTCCTGTCATGGTTCATTAATCTTGCAATTGTTTCAGAGATAAGGCTGGTTTATTCGAGAATTTGGTTATGGTGAGGCCGCCCATAAATACCCAATCAGAGTGTGCACAGCACACATTTAGTTTTCAAAAGGAAGTCTAGAGAAACTGATTAGGCGCACACAGTCACCACCAAGTTTGCTGAGTGTTGCGCGCGCCACCCAGCGAGCTAAAACTTTTGGCAGCTTAGAACTTGTCTGTTTCATCTGGGCGCTAGCTCTTGCAAATCTACCGCGCTAGTGGTTTGTATATGTCATTTTGGCCAACTAGCGCGTAAATTTGAACATTCGTTGAAGCCCAGCTTAATCGCAAAGCAGACGCCTCAGGTACTCGGCATTCTCTACGAGGCAAACCATTACTCCATTGATGTGCTGAAGACCACATTAACACAGCCATCTTTGGTACCTTTGCCCTAAATGGTCCGTAACAGCTTGAAGGGTTCTCTGCTAGCTCTGCTTGTTAGTTGATCACAAGGCAATGCTGCTTTGGTCTGACAATCTTTGCATTTTCAACAAAGTATTATTTATCTGAATTTCGTCATACGACAAGGATATTTCACTTTTTGTCGAAAGCCTTGAACCAGAGCCTCTTGTGCTTTCAAATGCATCATCCTCTGCTCAAGGTTAAAAACACAAGGTTTTTTAATTCGCTTTTTCAACCATGAATGATAGCAAACATTCACCAAGGCAGCTTTTGGTCTCCAGTCTATTAGGATGGATCGAAAGAACCCAAAAGAACCTAGCTAGTGAATCTGAAAACTTCAGAACATTTTACAGGATAGACAGTGAAAGTTGCCAAAAATCACAAGCTGTTCACACAGGCAGTTTTGATATCAGACCGCTTAGGGTTATACCAGGTTGTTTGGGACAAACATCCTGATAGGTGTTCCTATGTCAGTTTTCCGTGTGACAGCAAAAAGAATTCGACCTAATAACCATTGTTCCATTTAAACATGCGGTTCGAACCAGTGACTAACCGTTATTACACTGAAGTCTGAATGTTCAAAAAAGTTCATGCATAGTTGGCGAATAATTATTGGAAATGTAGCAATATTGCAAGAGGACGGAGTGGGGGCACAGTGCGATTGTTTTACATTTGAAGTAACACCAAAATTCTTGTCATATTTAGCCCAGGACCGGAGAAATGAGAATCCACTCCATAAGGGCAACTGAGGTGGGTTTCACAGTGACATTGACGGTGTGCGAAAATGGCCAGGGATCTGTTTTTGATCCATTTTTGGACACAAAAGCGAATTTCCGACTAATTATCCAAATTAGGCAGGCTGAGTTTCCTCAATTAATGTGGTTTTTAGGCCATCGTAGACAACTTCGTGTCATGAGTCATGACTCTAGCAATTAACCTGAAAATCAACATTCGCTTTTGGGTTGATTTCGCTTCTGGTTTCCATGAGATCACAACTAGAAGAGTATTTTAAGGATGCCGACGAAATTCCAGAGAGTTTCCAACCGGCAACCTCTCGGTTGGTAGGTGCACACCAAGCCATTTGGCCATAAACGGCTGATCGGTGGTGTGAATACTCCACGATTAGAATGGACAAATAACGTCACTCACCGTTTGACCAGTTGCTCGAGTGACAACTCATCTGAAAGTTTCACGCAATTTGTGAAGCATCTCTCCGTTTGAACTTTTCCACATAAACGGACATTACGTACAGGATGAAGTACCGAGGAAACGAGCGAAGAATAATCAACCTTATGATTTGCCTTTCCCATTAAGCCTGGATTATTCATCATCATCATCATCACGACAGCTTGACATTAGTGCTCAGCATGAATGCTTCGCTATCGTAGGAACCTTGATTGCTAGCATATTGATAGCTAAACTGGCCACCTTAATACAAATAAAAGAAGGATCCAACCGCAAAACTTCCTATCAAAAACATTTGACACGGCACCACACACTATATAAATGAGGACTCGAGGATAACCTTCCAGCTCACAATAACGACCAGCATACTCTGTGAAAACCTATCTTCAGTCGACAAGCGCAGAAAACTTAACAAGACTTTTCCTTAATTGCCATCACATTTGTCGTTTGCATGATCAGTGAGGATAAGCAAGAGTAATCACGAATACCGGTGGTTTCGAAACCTAAAATACTACATCCTGAAATACACATCTAAAGATAAAAGCTTCAAATACGTTCACAAACACGAACCACAGTCGTGAGTTGCAAATATACTGACAAGAAGCCTCGTTTTGAAGTTAAGCCTGACCTACCATTATTGGTAGCGTCAGTCTATGACCCAGCATATACTCTGGGATTGATGTGACAACACAGTTTGATATTGTAGTTTCATCTTTCAAGCTTCTATAAACCAAAATTCAACCAGGTTCCAAAAACGGTGGCACACCAAATTCCAGCTAACAGTGCAATAAAAAAAGGTTACTACTCAGTACGTGGCCGAAAAAGGCAGTTTGCTACAGCGCTAAAATTTTGGTTGAATCACGTTTGGTTGAATCAAGTTCCTCAGACAAGAAAGCACTCAAACGAGGAGGCACTCGAATGTCAAACGCACACCGTCACATTATGAAGTAACTAGAGGGTGAAATTAGAAATGGGCAGTAAAAAGGACTGTAGTTGGAAATTCTTTGTATCTGCCGCTAGTCAGCAAACCTCACAGCATTTAACTTCCTACCATCAACCTAATCTAAATGGTCACCAGCTTCACTTACGACTAAGCATATCCTGACTTTATGAGCAATACCTGGTAACTAACAGACCATCGACAAGGCTAACGGGGAATCTTCAAAAGAATCAATGATTATTTTCCGGTAGTAAAATTCTAGACGGATTTCGTCACGAGAGCTGATCCAATGAAACATTTGGCCCAGAAAATTTTATAAAAAATTACAAGCCTTTTTAAGTGTAATCAAGATTCCGAAGGATGTGCTACAGAAAGGGAGTTGTAATAACGCGGCTTGCACTTGATTCTTCCCACATGCTGCTAACTACTTCATTGTCTAAATTCACCGCGGCCAAATGATCGGATTTTGGCGGTTTTACCCCTTTGGTAGATTTACTTGAAGCCAACGTTGTATTCTGAAGGTGCTTTGCGCCATTAGGTATAAAAGCCTTTGACAATCATTCAAGTGACTTAGAAGATGCTACTTTTAGACTAGAGGTCACAAATTACTGCATTGTTAAGATCAGTCGTAGGGAATCTTGGAAAGTACATGTTACCGGGCCAGCTGTTCTCCCACTTTTCTATTCAATCCCACTTGAGTATTTTAAATATGTAGGTCACTATGTAGATTTTTGGTTTTAAATTGAGATTTCGTCCTTTCAATGAAAGCAGTATATGCTGAAAAGCTGATTCCTCTTTATTGAAACTCATCAGCAGTGCGCATCTCACGAAATTAAGAGAGTTTAGAATCCGTAACCTTTTGGCCAGTGATTCAACACTCAACGGTTTGATCACAAGCGGCTGAACAGCACTGTGATTAGCTCTCGCTTGTAGTTGCCCCTTGTAAGTCACTTTCAGAAGGGCAGTCTGAAAAAACTCAGGCCATTGAGCACTGCTCCCAATTTAAGAAATTAAGAAAGAAATCCAATACTCAGCACGTTAGCTAGTATTTAGGTTGTTTTGATCTCCACTGCAAGGCAGAATTTAGGTGAACGTTATCGTGTCAGCTGACCTCCACAAGCTTTGCTTAGAGTTTACCAACTTTTCACCAGCGACCTAGTGCAGCAGTAAGAATTCACACTATCATTCCGAAATCAAACAAGATATTTTAAGTATTTGACTTACGAAAAATGGAGTCTGGCCGTAGATTGCGAAGGCAACAATGGTAGTTCACTGTCACCCAGTTGTGAATGCAAACCTTCTCTTGAATAACCAATGGCAGATTCCTCTTTGTTGTTCTTTGACGGATTATAGTGGCGCAATTTTGAATGCAGCAAACGTGAACTGTCAGGGTAAACCGGAGATGGTAGTTCTGACTTCATATTGGGTACCACTTCCTTGGCGCTGGATTCAGAAGATTGGTTTGAAACAAGTTGTGGTATAGCATCCCGTTTACGAGAATACATGGCACCTCTGCGACGTACTGCTCTGCATCGACATCCCCAGAGAATTTGATGTTTGAGTAACGAGTAGGAGTTGGCGAACTCATGTCCACATTCTGAACAGGGCATACGTTGACGACATCTCTTGTGCAGTCGTTTGTGACGACAAAGATTGCTGAACTGCGTGTAGGATTTGTGGCATACCTAAAATCCAATGAATTGTAGACCAAAGTCCTTATCTAAGTTATGTCTGGCGTATGTGTGAAATACTGTTGTGTATAAACGTGGGGGGGGGACGACGAAAAGCATCTGAGTACCGATCACGAAGAGCACAACTGATTCTCTCGAAAACGACTGCGCCTAAACAGTTTAGCAAAACTTGGCAACCATTGCTGTCATTGGCCAGAACGTTCACTTAATTCATCCGCTGCACGATCATCAGTATTCTCACTGCTGAAAACACATATGTTTCATATCTGAACTGAATTAGCAAAGGGGACGTTGGAACTGATAACTGAAAACTGGACGTATCACTTCTTAATTCGCATGTACATGAGGCCCATGACATGGCTGTTGCTCATTGGTTAGACATATCAGGCACCTTAGTTTGTGTCACCGTTGACCATCTGAGGCACCACACGTTCGTACACCGCGAAATATTCCTCATGCCTAGAAGTCATCCAACTCCAACAGCACTTCGATGGGTTCCTGACATCCCCCAATATTTTGCTGTCTTTGTTCAGTTGAAAGTGATGGGGAATTCTACAAATCCAGCCACCACCACTAACTAATCAAAATTCTCCAGCAGGTTTCAAGTGTCCGTGGAGCTACCCAATTCCTAAGTCCCGACAGGCGCTTTAGTTGTTTGATAAACCAGAACAGTTAATGGGTCGTCGCTCGAGGGGTAAAAAAACAACAATCATATGGCTCATGCACGAAAAAATCACCTGTTCAAAAGTGATAATTCAATTATGTCCATCGTGCGCTGCTGGAGTAACGGTAACAGGCTCGCCTTGCATGTCAAGCGTCCCGAGTTCAAACAAAAACACGGCCGAGGATGTGTGCCGCTGCTGAGATCTAATAAGAGTAAAACTCGAGTCCAACGCCCGTTCCCTTTTGTGTGGACTCACCAGGACAGCAGAACGACCGTTTAAACAAGAGTGAAGTGAACGTGAAGGCTTTGTAAGCAGTTTTCAAGAAACCTGATAGGGTAATGGGATCTCAAGTATCATTTTCGTCAAAGGGCAGTTGGTAGATCGACTACTGGTGTTCAGGACCACCGAGTGCCAGTTATTTGCCAGATGACTGGCATGAACAATTTACTGATAGCAGTGAGATACGGGTTTACACAACGTAGGTGTTAAGAATGCTCAATTCTTTAGTGAGAAATTACTTGGACAAAAGTAAATATTGCATGTGTTACGTGGGTAGCCCCATCACCCTACAATACCCGTACGGAGAAAAGATTTAAGTGCCTGCAGAACCAAAACAAGATAAACCGAAACAATGATAAAATACTCAATTTGATTTCGGTTAGCAAGATCTTCACTGGAGACTGTACGTACAACACTTAAGCAGCCATTTTGCCTACTGAGCTTGTAATGTCGACTGTCTTGTAAGTTTGTGTGAGGACTCTCCATGTTGCGCAAGCAAAAATCGTTTTCAGGATACATATTTTCCTCGGCATTTGGCTCAACGCTTGCCGGCGAGAAACGCTAGCATTTAGGTGATTGAATAAGCATACCGAGAATACCGGTTGACAATTTAAAACTGACTCAACGACGCCAAGATGCAGGACGAATCTGACTGATTACTTGAACGGTCCAAATTCAACCGATTGTACATTTGCTAAGCTATCCATTTTTCTATTCGACCGTGCCATGCAAGAAATGTTCGTTCATCGATAGGCCGTTATCACATGACAGTAAGTTGCCGTCTGAGACAAGCACGAAATCTCAAGGCTGTGATTATCTACAAAAAGCTAGATATTCGACTGTATACAGCTAGACAAAGCGATGCAAATAATTTACGGTTTACTGGTGTTGTCCACCAATACGCTTGTTCGCACCACAAGTTGGCGTAGGACCAGTGTTTAAAAAGTGTATGGTATAATATTTAAAAGTTGATGAATTTTAGCGGAGATTTCATGACTAATGAACACATGGGAACAAGTGCATCAACAGAAAAGTTAACAAAACGCTTGCTCACAAAATTCAACACCTGTCTTTGAAGTAACCATGTGTTTTTCCGAAATGAAAGCAGGAAATATGTTTGTCCACGCATGCCGCCTACAGGGCCACAGAATGGGTTGAACAGCGATATAGTTTTAGGGCTTACCTCCTTGCTTGTGAATCAGGCGCCGCTACAGCGTTATCAGTTTTAGGTAAAAGCCCAAAGCAAACAGGTTCAACTTGAGTTGCTACCGAAACTCCTAGTTGTTTCTACGGAAAGACTCCCTAGAATTAACAGATAAAACTGAAATTTTCAAAGGTTTTTCCTCCTAGATGATTTTAACCAATAATTTAGAGGTCTATTACTTTACGTAAAGTTAAAAATTCCAACCCACCTGACAAGTAAAAGGCTTGAAAGAGGAATGAATATGCATGTGTTGTTTTAAGCCAGAATTTGAGGTAAAGCGCTTTGTGCAGTAGGGACAACAAAATCCGCGTTCCATCCGCTCAAATCTCTTGAAATGTGAGCCAATTTGCTTGCCATCGGCAGAGTTCATTGTATCGGACATGTTGAGCCGATCACCTGGGTTCTGTTTTTCGGTCTTTGGAGGCTCAAGGAACTTATTGGACGGGGGAGCGCATGCAGGTCTTCCTGACGACGGGAAAGCCACCACTGCTGGATGGGTATCTCTTTCTCTGTACCACTGTTTTGCTGTGGCACACTGTGTCTTGCTCAATTCTGGTAAGCAGTTCAGTGTAAACTCGCCGAAATTTGTTAAAAAAGAGGCGCTTCCAGCAACCGCGTTTTCTTGCAGTAACCGCTCAGCTCTGAAACAAACAGAAAAATAGTAGTTAAGGTCTCCTGCGCTGCACCATTGTTCAGTTTGAACTACTCAGCATAAAGCATTTTTGAGGCCACAATACAATGGATATCTTGGCATATGATGCCAATAGTTAAGTTTGACCGAATTTGGTAGTCACACGAATTTTCTAAACTGGGTTTGTAACTCCTATAATCCTCGATGGGTCTTCTATTCTACTGAGCATTAACTGGCTGAAATTTCCAATCTCCATTTTTCTGGAAATCTCAGTGGATTTTATAACCTAACATCAACTGCTGTGGCAATTTTTCATTTGAATATAAGTACACTGCGAGACCAATGGCATGTAAACCTCGAACTTCATTTGAAAGGCTACGCAGAAAGCTCACGTTAGGAATCGTCAGACTTCACTGGAGACAACTTGATGATGTAATTCCAGATTTGATTAACCTTTCTTTTTAAATTGCGGAACGGAAACCATACGGAGGAAATGGTCTGAGAAACTGCAGTCTGATGGCTGCATCCCCATTCCAGACCAAAATCATATGAGTGTAGTTAAATCGGCGCACCGCACGACTTGTCTCCGTTGCACATTCAAGAATAAACACTGACTGGTAGATACAAACAAAAACACTTGAAATGACATCGAAGAACTTCAGAAAGTAGACGTTAGTTTTGCAATCTTCAGTTCCTTGTATTTTACTTTGTTGTAGGCTGATATGATAGAGTCAGGTGCAGACCGTCCACCAAATATGTCACCGCATGTTCGTTGAAAGCTACCTCAAGGAGATTGATACCAAACGAAGATCACGGTTAGGCTCTCGAGAGTGGAATCAAACTGATCTTTGGAAGCTATTTAGATTCAAATTTACGTATGTTCCAAACTCATTAGTCGACAGACTTATGAGTGTTTTTGTATGACCAATAGACAATGCCTCAAAAGATAGTTTTCGGCTCTTGCTCTTCGTCTGATCAAACTATCACACTAATTTAATCAAAAAACCGTGGACACTCCGTAAGCAACCGTTAACGGTGAATAACCACGTGGCCTTTAATATATCTGAGTGTTTTGGGTCCTAAAGCGATTAGTATATGTGTGCTAACCACTGATGTGAATAATGACCGGTTATAAAGTCTTCAATCGTAACAAGAAGCATTCAACAGACCTCGAGGGATTGATAGCTATTTTGTTTTCCTTTCTGCGTCGAAAGCTCTCAGGAATGTTCAAGCACAGTTTTATCCTACAGTTTTTTTCTAACACACATTGACTTCGTCATGGATAAGAGTGAGGGCGAAGATGACACCAAGAAATCCGCACTGAGACAATTATTCAAATTATCAGCTTCACGAGATTTATGTGCAACCTAAATACAGTTTATTTGTCTACCCCAAAATAACATAGTATCTTCATGATAGGACTGATGTCAGGAAGGATGACACTCTACAATTGGTGCCAAAAGGAGGACATCTTTTTTGCATTGTATTTGTGCATACAAGACCCGTGAAAATTTCTCACATTACAGACACAAGGACAGAGTATCCACTGTTTTATTGTTGAATGTATACACAATTGAGTTTGTTAGGTCAGAAGTTCCCACTGGTAATAGCCACTTTCGCAGGATCACCTCACACTTTTGTTTATTTCTGATAGTACACACATCTGGTAGGAACAGATTGCTTATATTTCGTAATTTTATGATCCCCGAGTCTTTTCAATGTGAACAAGTTGACACCGGTTGATTTCCCCTCTCAAACTATCGAATAGTCTGGCCTATGTCAGAAGAATCGAAACACTTTTCTAATTATTAATTTGGAAACATAATTAGATGAATTACGGGCTAGTTTGGAATTACATGACGTCCTACCTAGGGCAAAAACCCTACTGGTCCAGTAAAACCCAACCATTCGTAGGGTACTTACAAAACACAGTCCGAACGATATGGTCTTTGCATTTCCGAACAGTCGTCCGCCTTCCTGACCACTTGACTTCGTTTTATTTCCCGAAAGGCATGCAAAAGTACCCAAGGTGGGGGAACAATGATGGGCAAAATCATAGCGTGCAAAGAAGTTGTATCCATCTGAGGCTGACTTCACAGATGATCAGCCGTGATAAGTAATCAACCGTTTGTAGTTCCAGAAATTCACCAAAACAGGGTGAAATATGAGACGTCTTCACTTGCTATTGTGGACCACAAACTTGTCTGCTTGTGTTCAACTCCTCAAGCTGACATCTGCCTTTAGTGTGAACACAGCAATCGACCACGGTATTAACTCTTCAACTTTCACTGGCAGAGTAGCCGGCTCGTCCTGAAGTGGGTTTCAGCCACGTTTGTCTAGTTTCTTCATCCCCCTCTGACAAACTGTCCCAAGCTTTCAGTCCACGGAAGGAATGGTGAGCATCTGTGAGCATATGTGTGTCTTCGACATTTTCTACCCCCTCATTTTCAAATACTCATCTCCTCATCCCTGATATGGGAAGATTTTTCTTCCTTTTGGTCTCAACTGATTCACACAGCTTTCATTTGCTTTGGGCACTGACGGAGTTGGCATGTAGGACGACGTGACTGGAGAGGATAAGAGCTAGACGGAAGCGATGGTTCTAGCCAATGAAACAGCAGAGTTTAAAATGGAAGGAAACCTGGATTATCACGCGCAGATAACAGATGTGAATAAAATGAGTCAAGATAGAAGGATTAGTGTACAAAATATCTGCCAGCATTGATAAAAATCAAACAGGTATGGGAAAAATTGAGCGATCGGCAGAAAGTTACATCCAAAAACATAAATTATGACATTTTACCCCTTTTAGTATTTGGCAGGTTAGCAATTTTCAAATTACGTGGAAATAGCCGTGATCCTTTTGATAGCTAGCATCGTCAATGTTACTATTACTTGCGTCCAACGACCGCTGTGGTAGAAGTGAAGGCAAAGACAAGCACAAGGGTTCCACTATTGCCATCAGTGCCGTTTTCATCGACTAGTCTCTTCACTGATTGATTATTCCGTATCGTATTTGAGCTGGCTGGGAGGCTGCTGAACAGAGCAAAAGAGCACCCGCTCAACCGATTTCTTGCACTGACGACTGCCGTCTCTGAGTTCAGTTGTCACTCACTAGGCGTCTAAATGAGAACGTGGAACTACGATCTTCATTCTACGTCATGGACCAAAGCTCATCAAAGTAGTGTTTAGCATCCAGCTCGCACTTGAACTTGAGGGTTATTCTGAGACTGACTTGTTTTTGCTATCTGGTTAGGCTTTTCAATTTCCGTATCAATAACTCAGTCAGTTCCTTAACCGTGGCATCTATACTGTGACGGTCAAAATAGATTCTTATTGCACTGTGAAAACACTTGATTTTTCCTCAGTTGATCCTGTTGTATATGGCCATAGTGACCCGCGCCGAAGTTTTGAGAGCCACAATGGCTTAATTAAATCTCATTCGATAATTTCTCCATGCGGTGTATTGGCTGGTCAACATAATGTAAGCAGGTTACAAACAGCAGGGAAAACGATGCGTTGATGCTTCTATTAGCTATATAGCTATTCGTATAGCAGTAAACAACATAACTAATTCCAACAACTGTAAATTGGTTCACTTGTTCTGGTTCCATATAACTTCAATTACATTTTCATTACCTTTGTTGATGCATCATTACGTTGTTTAGAGAACTTCAGATTCAGTTGACAAAACGAGGAATCTCATGATTCGGTTTAGAAGATATGGGCATCTGTTCAGCGTCGTCATTGATATTGATGTAAGTGGGCTAGCAAGTTCCAGAATACTGACCAAAGGAACCAATCGAAGCAGAGAGCAGAGAGAGAGAGAGATAGACGTCGTACCTTTTCATTTGATCGCATTAACTCGTGATTTTTTAACATACTGAGTAAAATTATCCACCCCGTGTTGACGTTCACTCCCGTGCTGGATTGTATTTGTGGAAAACCGATAAAGTGATAGTAGCGACATGGTGTATCACGATTTATTGCTAGTAAGTAGTTTACGCATTAACTGAAATAATTAGCGTCTGTTCCGCGAAACCTAAATAAAAGAATAAGCTTCATGTGTGTGCCTGGTGTGCAAGTAACTGAGCTTGAAATAGCTCGGTGGTTAATGCACGAACTTGCTAACCGGAAGGTCCGTGGTTCCAACCGAATCTATGCAACTCGGCTGCTCCTGTCT
>SJOL01006745.1:63102-90783 GCA_004794785.1 Opisthorchis felineus
GTTATTTGGGATGGTTTTCTCAGTGAGGATACTTGCCCAAGAAGTTTTACACGGGACCTTACAGAAAATACTGATGTTTTTTATTCCGTTACCATTATGGCTTATAGTAAACCTTGTGTCTTTACGTGAAAATAATAGGGTTCCGCTGTTGATTGGGTAGTCTTGTTTACAAAAAGATCGCATGACTTTAGATTTTACTCTCAGCTGCCGGACAGTGACGCTCATGAAATTACTGGCATGCATCATTTAAGTCTTAAATGAAGTGCATGAAAAGTTTAAACAATTCTAATTATTTGAGCATTTCCCCAACGTTCGCTCTTTCCAATGGTCCATCCTTTGCTCACAAGTCTGATTTTTAAATTATCTGGCATCCAAAACTGCAAAATGAGGACAATTTATTGCAACACTCACTCTCAATAAATGTTAAATTACAATCTATTAAATAAAATAAACAAACCCTCTGAGTTGTGCTCGCTCTCTTTACACAGTTAGGTTTCGTTATATAGCTAAAATCAAGGAAAACTACGGGTACGTTAGACGACTCAATAAAAAAATGCTGATTTTCAGTAGAAGAGAAGATAAAAAAGTTTGGAAAATAATGAGTGACAATCCTGGAGCATATGATGTAGACAATAAAGGGGATGCGGCAGACAGAAATCATACCCGCATGAGTGCTACAAATCGAATGCTGACTCAGGTCGAGGTTGTGATTTTAACAGCACATAGTTTACTTAATATCTGGCTAACAGGTAGGCATTAGTCAAAACAATTAGGGATATAAATATGTGAAATAAAGGTTAGCTTACAGTCACTAAAAAAAACGCTAGAAAAGCGAGAGATGGCATGACTGTGTACCAGAATAGCGTCCTTTTTTCAGTCTGCATTTTGGTATCACAAGCACCAGTTTTGGTTCTCAGTTAGCCAAAAGTACGTGCACCAATCGAGTTCATCTATCCCCAGAGGCAACCAGGCACACTTTGTACACATTGTTACATATATATTATTTGTTTCTGATGGGGTGAAACCATACACGGCTGTTTGGTGCTGTGTTGACTGATTAGCCAATGGAATTCAATAAATGTGCACGTTTGATTTCTTCGTGTGGTTATTTTCGAATAAATCGATAACAAGGTCAAATTAGGGCAGGCTCATCTTTGATGCCGTTTACCAGCAAAATAAACAACCAAATCACCAACAGAAATCTAAAATCATTCTCAGTCAACTAGGTCTTCTGCAAAGGGGACAGTTTAAAGTATTCTGCGTGCACGGAATATAAGCATTCACTTCCAGATAAGTTGATATTTTTACTCTGGGAAAACGCAATTCACCAGAAGTAATTACTTGTTGTTGTGACAAACCTGTGCAGTCAATTTGCTGCGCTAGATGTTATGCAAATACCGGGTTATCCGATGGATGGTTGTTTGGCGCTTTTGAGAAGGGGCATCCATTTTAGCACCAGCGAATGTCTTTGATGCCCTCTGACTGTGGCCGTCCGAATAGATGTACATCACCTAGACTCCGAACCATGCTCACGCATTCACATACAAAGTCATGAAAAATTGAGTTTATCTTTAGGATCTCAAATAAGAAGTCTGGAGTAGTGAGTACATGTGAAAGTTTTAATACAACTTTCCCTGGTGATTGAAGTCTTTCTGTATGGGGAAGCCGACAAGTGCTGCACACTTGCTACATGTTGGCCGGGAATAATCATCAGTGTGCCATTCCAGGATTTCTAGAGCGATTACAATAGATGATGATCCGGTCGATAGCCAAACCTTATACTGATCCATCGGGGCCGGTAATGGAATTAATTTGTGCGTATTTACATACAAACTTAAACATAAATCCAAAAGTGCGTTGCTTCTTGTGCGATTGCAACATTCGTTCCTGCACCTTTGGAAATTTCCAAAGTCTGTGTTGCTCCCGACACATCTACACCACTCGCTGCGTGCGTGCTGGCACATTACAAGACTGCTTACACAAGTCTGGTAACTCATTTTCAGGAAAGTGGCCTTTGGCTGACTCGGTTTTCCACTATACCTGCTTGTCTTCGCCGTTTTACTTCAAACCTGCTGCATTAATTTGGGAATGACTGGATGCGGATTCTTCATGAAAGTTCCTTTCCCAACGCTCTAGACAATATGTATCTCATGCGTTTTTAGGCTAAAATATCGTATTTTATCTTTACAACAAAACATTTTATTGACCAATGCAAACTTACCAAGTTAGCTGGATTAAGAAAATTTCCCAATCTCATATAGTTTGCCAGATCACCTTCAGATTTCACCTGGAATAACCGTTTTTACAGACTGACAGCTCAGACGTAGTCCACTTTGCGAAATTCACAGGCGCCAGAGTGGCGTTCCAGAATCAATTCAGACTTTTGATGCTAAATCTGTGGGCAATGTTCCATGAGGTCTTTTTGTAGATATTAGAAAGCGTCACACATAGTTTGAGAAACAGATTCATCTGCATCACATCACACAGCATGACCGAGTGATTGATAAAACTATTTACGCTCCAGCGGTGCTGGAATGGCGAGCAACCAGCCTTGCCCCAAGCTGTTACTCGCAAGCAGAACTGTCGGGCTTAATTATTTATCGGGTTGCAAAAGTCAGTCTAGATTTCGAACACCATCAACCGATTCATTCAACCATGAACGCCAGACCTATGGATGCAATTTGAAAGCCAGTGCTCCTTCTAACTTCTTTTCGTTGCGCAAGTCTGGGAAAGATATATGGGCAAAACCAGTCGTCCATGTCTGTATATATAGGTCAGTTAAAGAATGATAGGTTTTGAAACATCGGTAAGTATTGTCGATTTTCTGGCTAAATTCCAAGATGCAACGATGCCAAACGAAAAAAAATGGAATTTAATCACAAAAGCTTCCTCGGCAACAGCAAATAAAATAATGTATCTGAGTATTCCGTACGACTCGAGTGGCATAGGTTTTTGGTGGACTTCGATTACATTGTTCTATATAAGCCGTATACACATCACACAGCATGCCGTATCATCCACAGAAGTTCCTATACACTTTCCTCAAGTGCACATTTGGCAGATCGGCAACACATCAATTTGTGGCGTTTCGTATATTACAACCGGCCAGGTCCAAACAGATGACTTAATAATAACTGTGAGAATGAGAAGTATACGGTGTGTATGACTCATTTCAAGCTGATCGAAGAGCTACTTATTGTGAAGAACTGGAACTACACGCCTTAATCCGGTCTTATTTCAAGTACTACCTCCCATATTCATGGCGTTCTATTCGGTAAATACGGTCTAGGGATTGCTGAATGGCACGCCGTGGAAATGTGGATCTGTCAGGTTGTTCTGCCCTCAGGAAAAACGGAAACACTCGCTACCGAAAGCACCAACGATCATGGCATAAAATAGCCAATAGAAATGAAATCGCACCCTGATGCTTCATTTCAGAATGACTGGAGAAGTACATTGGCTGAGCTCTAGAACCGTCTAGTTTTCCAGACCTTGCTCTTCAGGAAATAGCTGGGCTACAACCAACGTTTGTTGTCCGTGATAAAAGGATCATTGACAACTGATTTTGCTTCCTCATGCATCGGCGGGAGAAAGTGTTAGCTCAAAAAGCTTACCCTTAACCCATGAAGACTAGGTGAAATAAGGAGTAAAAAGACCTTCTAGGCATTTCTTGATTGCGTGTAGTTTGGGTTAGGTTTAGCATGGTACGATTATGATTGATATGGACTCAGTGAAATAATCACATTGGAACGTGAAGACCTTTAACAAAGTTGGATTCAGGTATTGATAAAAGTCCGAGAATATTATAAATTCAACTTCACGAACATGCCACTGGTTCTTTGTGAGCACAGTCAAAATGTTTGCAGTAAGCGTGGTTTTATATGTCGAAAAGTAGCCACATACAGTCGATTGAAACCTGGCAAGATAAAGATGAGACTGGACAACTCTGATACGACTTTTTATTAACTACGTACTGAAGATATATGGCGGAGTCCGTTTTCACTGAACTTGGAATCGTGGCCTTATTTAAAGAGCCTTGCAATATTCACCGACATCAATGCAACAACCTGTTGGATTTACTCTTACGTATCATATGCAGAGAAGGATGAGTGGCTACATATTCTGTCCAACTGTAAATTCATCGTGCTGCTGCCAGGCTACTCCAGACCGAACAGTATGGCCTGAAATTACTAGCTGGGGGGTCTAAGGCCCGAATCTTCCCCCAGCTTAGTGAAACAAGCATTTCCGATCACTTCCAACGAAGATAAACTATATGTACAATCATCATAAGCATGGATAAACATCAACTTCAGAATGAAATCTTAATACAAAAAATTCCATCAAAACACAACATTTTTTGCCGCAAAGGAATATAAAAAGAATTGCAATTTAACACTATTTTAACCAAAGTGACGCAATTCGAGTGGTGAAAAAATTGCTTCACCGTCCATTCTGCGTTAAAAAACCCACTTGGAATGATTTGGCCTTTATATGCCCCCGAGCAACAGCCTAAGTTGTCACGCATCGCTGGACTCCGCAGCTGGCTCTGCACACACTTTACGTCAGTTAAAATGGAAAATGAAAAGACACAAAAACCAAAGAGAGAACAAAATTCGCCTCTTAATCACTAATGGCCGTTACAACTTGAGACAATTAATCCATACTTGCAAAGTAAAAGAGGTGAGAGGAACGGTCTCCCTAGAAGTGTTGCCGTTTACCTATCAAAAGAATATATTGCAAACATGTGCCACGGCGAACTAAAGGGCTAATCCGATTCTCTATGATAGTTCCGCGCAAGGGAATATATTTTCAAATAGAATTGTGAAAAAACCGGTTACCGTGCCTACTGCAGTTGCTCAAATTTACATTATATAGATTGTATATAGATTATACATGGACTATATGGCCAGTCCAGTCAGAGTCTACGATAAGTGAAAAATTCATTCCCGTGTACATCTAGCAATTTTTGATCTATCAAAGTTTCACGATTACGAAGTGATTCCAGTTCGACCCACCACGAAAAACGTAAATGTCAAAAGCAAGGAGAGTGACCCATTTGGATCCAAAAATTTGAAAAGTTTGAAAGAATTGTCATTTTAAATGCATATTTGAGAAGCTCCTTCCTTTTACTGAAGCTTCGTTCACAAGGAAGCATTGTTTACGAGCATTAATGGGTGTATTGACCATCCCTCAGTCATGGCACTCAAAGGCAGCGGTAGAACTCAAACGTAGTCAAATAGCTCCGAACATTAGGATGAGTCGTGGAAAGCAACTGCGTTTCGACAATATTCACGGCAACTTTCGTTCGACTGTACAGTAAGTCATCTTCAACTTGATGACTATCTTTGTGGATGTCCGGACTAACCAGGCTGAATATTCCCCCGTCTATTGCTTTAGTGTGAAACGTCAATTATTTTGCGAGCATATTTTTGCACAGTCTCGGAAGACATTGGTATTTCTTGAGGACCACACTTTAAAGCAACGGATTACGTGATAAGGGTGAAGACAAATTTCTGTGAACAGATTGAGTGGGATAAAGCACCTGGAATCATTTCGTACCCTGTTGGAACCCACACCGTAAGGTTCATATCAGAGTTTCAACGGCCTACAGCATCAGTTTAGTACGAGGTTAGCTTGCTGATGAATTGGAACAACCTCTAGTCATTGGTTTTTACCACTGTTTTGAGACCTCTGCTCTAGTAACACTGCGCACTTTATACCACCGTCTAGTTTGGTACCCACTTGACACCTATATCGCTCCTTATAACCAAAGAGATGCACCAGTAGCACCAACTTCAAGTGCGATCCCGGAGGAAACATATTGGCCAGATCATTTTCAGCACAACTCTTTGAAAGGTAGATTAAAGCTGAAGACTCGCCACTGCTTTTTGTAACAGATTATCAGTACAAGCAACAATACTCCAATAGTATATGCCTGTGCTTAGCTGCCATACAAACCTGATGAATAATTCTGTACTAAAAAACGAAGCCGAAGGTTGACGTTTTTATGGAAAACTATTCAGAAACTGTTACCTGGACCTCGGATCAGTGAGGTAATCAACGCGCCTCGGCATCGTATCAAAGTAGCGCCCCAATAGTGAGAGTTGCCCCAACGTCCTTCGCAAACCTAGATCAAAATTACCTCATTATACAACGACAAAATAAATCTTAAGTAGGCAGTCTGATTACAAGGTAACTTCTTGCACCTAATAGGCTATTTTGCATGCCATTCCTCGTATGGTTTCTAACAGCATTCAAAGAGGATCGTTTGGACTTGGGAGGGTGCGAAGATCCCACCGCACGCAGTTTAACGATAACCGCCTCCATTTTGGGTTGTCAATCCACTGTCTATCCTCAAGAAGCCTTTCGTTAACGAGAGTGTGGAGTTAAAAACAATTCTGTCGTTGACAGACGATACTTGGCCTTGCGTAGAGCATGTCCCAGCCATCTTAACCGGAAGGGCTTCTGATTGGAATTTCGCCCTGTCAGTGAGGCGAATCTTTCCTAAAAAGCCGGACGACACTGAAGAATAGTCTTAGGAGTTCATTTGTTGCTCCAGTAATCATGATTCTTCACCAGGTACTCAGCTGCGCACCACTGTACTGCAAACATACCACAGTCAACTATCGCCTCCTATACCAAGAAGGCACCAATGACCAAACGGTTGAATTTCTTTAAGGCCGTGGGTCCTGAGCAGCCAATTTTCACACTCACGCTGTACGACTGCCCTTGAAGGTACCTTCAGCTTCAGAAAAATTTGTTCTCCATAGCATTCGTTCTCCATATAGCATTAGTTATAAACGATTCCACTAGCAAAAATGTGGGAAATGAGAACATGTGGTGTAGTAGAGAACTCCTGGGGCATTCCGCTGAAGAAGAATTGATCTTAAACTCAAGGGAAACCGTCGCTGTTTGCCGACATTATTTATGGCGTTGCTCAAACAATCGGCGCAATATTAAGATGTGATCCGATTACGCGATCGAAACCCTAAATGAGGCTCTCGGATTTGTATCTAATGTGTCGAATCCGGGCGGTGCAGTACTACTGTTGCCAGTGGGTGCGTTATGATAGACGTCAGGCTGATGCCCCTAAGATTCAAACTGTGTGCCTTTTTCAAATTAACTTATGAGTGTTGGTTGGTTTCAGTTGTCTGAAACGGGTTGTTGTTCCCAGGTAGGTAACAACAACGTTTTTGTTTGGCGGTAGTCGAAGCCCATCTTCCCAGCAGCCCGATGGGACTTGAGTGCAGAAGGGTATATTAGTTCTTCACAAACCAAGGAAATCTTAGCTCACGATTGACTGCTCGATTTAAAAGGACCGAATAAAAGCCTTACTACAGAAGCTGCTGATCAACTACTTCACACATTATCTTAGAAGGTGTATTTTACTTCAAACGAGAATCCCTATATTATCGTTGATGAGTGCAGTAATAGACCCTATCCAGCGTCCTGTTTTGCGGGTTAGCTGGGACAGCTTCGCCGCATTCTTCACTGCACTGAGCCCGCTGTTTCCACCACAAAATCCTAGTCGCACAAATTTCACTTGAAATGGCGTCTTACAGACACTTTGGCTGAATTATGATGCGTTCCCCAAGGAATACGGACAACAGTATCAATAGGTGACAGTGACAAACTGTATCGGATGAAAGCACGGCAAGAAACAAAACTTGTATTCCAGGATGACTGGAAGTATTTTGTCATTAATTTTGTCATTATTTTGTCCGATGCGAGTCCACTTGGGAGTGGACAAGTGAACGACACGGAGGCCATAATTTACATTTGTCCAGTGAAGCAAGGAAGCCTCGGCTCTGGAGTTGAGAGCTATGCAAACACGGAAGCATTCAGTTGCTGTAGATGAAAAATCACCCCAATTTTGCAGCCGATAGAATCTATAAAGCAAAGGTGTTGTAGGATCAACTAGTGTATTCGGATCTTGAATTCAGGTTTCAGGAATGCAACAGGTAGAGTCTGAGGATGAAGTATCAAGAATGATTTCAGAAACAGGCTGGTTGTCAGCTTCACTAAAGGTTCAAGCAATAATGGCATCATTAAAATGTAGCAATGGTGTCTGATTACTGAAACTACAGCAATGACGTGAAATTGGTCACTTCCCTGGCCGTCCAAATGATATGCCTACCACTGGGTGATTACCAAATGAGGCTGGAGAAGAGCTAAAAGATAACAATGAAGGAAGTTGGGAGACGTCAGCCACCGGACGCTTTCACTTATGCGACCTGCTGTTAGAGCGAATAAGGTAACCGGATGATGTCATTACTCAACGGCCGATGTGGCATGAAGGTACTTGTCTTTGTAAAGTTCGCGACTGCATGTGGACCGAAGTATTGCCAGGGCGGCCCATTCCAGATAGGAGGACGCCTGAGGTCAACCAAATCCTTAGGCTCAAAAGCCTGACCGAAATTCAGTGGTGGTAGGGGTAACGCTATTTTGGCATCCACAATTCTAGGGAAAGGTTGCCACGATTTTTCCAACCCCAAAAACTACACGGGAGGGAAACCGTCAAGCTTCTATCTGGTGATGTTGCAGAATACAGGTGGCTTGGGTTGCTGCTTGGTTATTGGTTTGTTCGTCGAGTTTTGCGGTTGGATTGCAAACTTTTCATCACCAGTCGAGGTGACACCGTCAGCGCCCTCAACCCCTCAGTGAAGATGTTCCAATGGCTGGTGATGAAACGTTTACAATCCAGCTGCCAACTTCGGCGGACAGACAAACAACCAGACTTCTATCTATTGACTAGTGTGGTAGGACAGACTGTGAATGCCGCATGGGTATCCCCAAGTATAGTCCAATGTGTACTAAGGTAGGCAAACTGTTGCACTACAGTAAGGTCCACTCGCTTCGCGATTGCACTAGTTGAATCCGTGTTCTTATTGGCTACGCATCGCTGTTGAATTAATGTTATTCCATACAACACGTTTTTATCTGACTTAATGCGTCTGTGCCAAAAGTAGCCACAGATATTTTACGCAAACAATGCCTGCTCTCTAAAGTACACATGCAGCACATTCCTTCGTGTACTCAGCTTAAGTACTCAGCTTAAGCCATCGGTTGTAGATAACATTAAGGTGACTGCTTATGCAGGACCGGTTGACCTTGCAAAGCAGAACTTTTGTGTCGTCCGGCTCCACGCCACTCATCATTGATCGATAACCTCAGAATAACACACCTTTTTGTCCTGACAGAACTTGAGCGAGAAGGAATTTCATTTTCTTTCTCCACGTGTATGGACATAGCAGGAATCGATTTGGAAGCCATTGAGAACTCATCGAGGTCTATATAAACGAAATCATAGGTGCACCAATGAAAAACCGTGGATACTAGTAATCACATTAGGCTGAAGGGCTTAAAGTGTGCGTATTTGCCCTGCATTGTTCGTAACAGATCGATTGGCTGTCCACTTTGTCGCACAGTAATAAGCAATGAGTACCACTAAGATTACATTCTCACAAAACGGTTCGAACAGTTGCAAAACCACCCAACAGCCTGGAAAGCAGGAATTTCCACCACTGATGTGGTGGAAGTTCACGGCTACTTTCTGTCAGCGTTTGTTGTTTGCTTTCCTTATCCTCTTCACATGCACATTTGTGCTGTTCTTCAGTTTGTGGATATACCAATGCTTTCAGTTGCCAAGTAAGTCGGCTACAGACGACTCGTTTGTCTTCAGTGACTATTTTAATTGGTTGATGGTAGAGCTTTCCAGTGGACTTGTTTCTTGGAATGCGCCTAGGAGAGTCGTAGAGTTTTCAACTCAAGTGCAGTGATATAGACTATATATTTGAATGTTTGCCCATTTAACCACGGCAAGGTTGTTGAAATTCGTAGAAAGCCTAAGATTATGGTAGGCCCTAGGTGCAGCCTAAGACTCGTGATCTAACCAACACCGCTAGGTTTTATGAAGCAGTTCACAACGGTAATTTGGGCGGTCTCAGCAGAATTCTTTGAAATCTGGCTATTTTAGAGCAATCACAAGTGTCTGCAGCTTGCGCGGTTGACACGGATGATCTATCAGTTACAGAGCTTCGAGTATTGCTGACAATGATTGAAATATGAGAGTAGTCAGGCCCTGAAAAGCAATCCCCGCGTGCCTTATTCTAAACTAAGAAAAGTCCGATTTTCTCGTGTGCGCATGCACACAAATGAGGTCGGCGTCTAAGTGGATGCGTATGAACTTTGAACCTGAACATCAAGAGATCGAAACCTGCGACATCCTGTTGATGAGTTCCATTAGGAAGAAATGCATAGGACGCTGCGGTTTGACGACCTATGCCCTCCACGGCGTAGCTCATTGGCTTGCTCGCATTTTGAACAAAGCCCACGCTAATAGGAGGAAAATAGCTGTCAAGGGGAAGTAGCATAATGAAAACTTTGCACAATTATTTCACAGGGGACTTGCTGGACAGACGGTGATTGCGCTGATTTTCACTACACTTTTGTGTAAATTATCTTCACATAGATAGAGAATACCATTATTTAGGCGGACGCAATGCAAGCTTTTTATGAGTCGAAATTCCTATGGAGTATTCCATCAGTTTCTGTATTTTGACATAACATCCGTTGTTATGTAAACGGTTGTGATGTGACTCGAGCACGGAAGTGTTGCATTTACATTGAGCCAGCATAGTTGGTTACAGCTCATCTTCCTATGACCATATCAGTCTGCATTCTTCAGATGTAATGGATTTAAAATGATGTTCCCCTAGCTTTTCATTCACGCTTACCTTCTGTTGATAAGCGCAACTGTGCTTTGATTATACTCGTTCACAGTTTGTCACGGTGCAGCAAACGATTAGCAGTTTACTGGCAGTGGCAGCTGAAAGCCTTGTTATGCTGTGCTGAAATTCAGTAAAGATAGAAGACTAATAAAGGGGAAGATCACAATATTCCAAGGATTTTGTACCCAAACCTGTTGCACAATGAGGTGGGCTGTTTGATGGCTTTAGTGACAACGATGATAGGACGGTTAATCATCATCATCCTCATCATCATCATCCTCATCATCATCATCATCATCATCATCATCATCGCTGACAGCAAAACCAAATGAGAATACTGGTGCTCCGCTGGCTCTATATAAACTGAGCGTCGGGATTTGAAGAATGATTTCAAAGCCACAGTGGCCAAGTTAACCGTAGCTAATGAAGCTAGCAGTAATTGACGATGAACGATTTTATCAATCCTTAAAAATGGTCCCACAGAGATGTCTCTGGCAACAGATTACTACGGCGAAGCACGACTATGGGAAAGCTGAAGAAGGGAAGCATCGTAAGTAACCCACTTTTGCTTACGTGCCTCGCAGCATAAGACCGCTAATAATTGGGGAAGTCGTTTCGTTGAGCAATAACATCACCAGTTCAGACAATTGAAAACATGAATTGACAAAAATGACACTAAATTTACCGAAAGAAAAACCTACTGCTCAGGCCACATTGACAGCCTCACTGGCTGAACTACTATTCTCCCACTTGATATCTGTATATTTCAGAAGCTTGATTAAAGAGCAAGGCGTTGCATAACATGCCTGTAATGACGAGAAAAATATCTATATTTCGTAGAATGTTGCACTGCGAGGCCCCAGTCTGATTCAAAGAGTTACAAAACAAACGCCAAAATTTGTAGTACTTGCAAAATGACAATAAAACAAAAGGAAGCGCAGTGAGCCCAGTCCGGTTTTCCATTCCTCAAGTAATATTTGATCTTGTTTACCTATGCAATATTCTCAGCATTGACTCTGAAATCTTCCGCTTCCGCTCATTAATCGTTTCTTTTAGACAGACGGCCTCCTCAACAAATAACAAATAAGTCAATGCAGATGGAAATTCAGCGTGGTAAAAACAACCGTCCTCAGTTCACAGGTAGTCATCCGCAGTGATTAGGGATTGGAATAAAAAGCCGAGTAATAGGATAGTTAAATTCGAGTTCCTTAAGTTATCCTGTCTAAAGATGCTTCTCTTTGAATAAGCCACAAAATCACACATTTCCCTAGTAATGTCCCTCTTCAGTAAAAAAACACTACTTCGTGCTTCTGAAGAGCGAACCTTCATGCAGTGGGCTGTTTCGACGGCAGGCAACAGACTTTTTTACAGTAACTTATAAGCATCCATAAAAAATGAAAGTAGGTGGACCTAATTATCATATTCGTTGTGGTCCTTTCAGGCACGCGAAATCGTTTAACTGATCAGGCGATATTCCCAAGTTATACCGCCTGTATTAGCCGAATATGACGGCATCGGGTAATTAAACAATCGGCGACAACCAGGACCATTTCTGGTACAGTTCGAACCAAGCCTGCAATTATTGACTGTCCAAACAAACTAGCTAAAACTCTAATCTACATTGTTCAACGTCACATTTTTTATTCTGTCAGTGCGGTGCGCACGTTAAACTCCAGCGGTTAGTTCTTTCCCATTGAGAGTGGAGTACGTGTCCACATCTGTATCCCATAATGCCCGGCACCCCACTACCACGGAGCTGTAAAAGACCCTCTCTGTGTCCGTTTCAAAAAATACATATGGGACATTCGTAAGCATGAGACAACCAATGAAACTGAATTTGAAAAGTTTGTAAACTAGGAACTGGGCGACCGACTTCATGAGTCAAGCAGCTGGTTAGAGACTGGTGATGAGTTTGTGAATCTACTGCGGAAGTGACATGTACCATTTTGAATACTTGGAATGGACAATTCGAGGCATCCAGAGAGAAGCCAGTAGGATACATTCGCGTACGTATAACGACAAATACAAGCAAAACGCCAAAAATACTAAAAAAAACGGGTATAATTCCAGAGTTCTTGGATGTAAAAGTCTTGGTAGTATGTAATATGCACACCCGCACTGTCTAGCGCATATGACTTAGAGCTGCCTAGAAGTTTTGTCAAGAGTCGCTAACTGCGCTATGTTCGTCAATGAGTTGTGCCCAAACAAATCATGTATGATCGACCACTCGCCCTGACAAGCGTTTTCTAAGCATGCACGTAAAATTTAAAATATTCTTAACTAATGGTCACCCAGCTGAAAACTGTTAGTGCTGTATGCTTGTGGGTGGTAAATTTATTTGTTATGGATGAGTTCATGAATGTGACCGATGCAAAATCATTTGCATGGAGCCACCTGGCGTTTCAATTAGAGTTCCCCCATTTACTATGGCAAACTGATCTATGGAGGCATCTGGGGAGCAGAATATCCTGGAAGTGCAACCCGCATTCCCGTCTGGTCTCATTAAAGCGGAGAGTTTCAGACATGCGACAAACATTTCAAAATAGCCAGAGCCCATAAAAGGCAGAACATCACAAAAGTAACTTTCATTCTTAACGAGCTAGTGTGTTCCATTTGTTTGCTTTAAGGCACTCCATAGAACCGACTTGGTACTCAAATATTTTAGAAAATGAATGTAACTAGATATATGGATACCTTTTCTTCAGGGATGGCCCAGAACTCTTGTACCCTAGTAAATAGCAGACCCTTGATGATACCTAAGGACGAAGCTTGTTTCAAAACAGAGCATCTTGCTTACCATAAGGGTGCTACTGAAATAGTACCATCGTGTTTCGGGAGTCTATGACAGCTCATTGAAGATTGACAATGTAGTTTATCCAGCATGCAGGTAACCAGTGAATGCTTTCATTACCAAGATACACAAGCAAGTCATGCTCGCACCCCACCCTGTTGTGAAGTGGGAAATGAAGTTTCCTGGCAAAACGGTTGGGTCACTAATATGAACTTTTCAACCGAAAAACCTAAGTAATTTTATCGGCGTCGCATTCATTAATTATCCATCAGTATAACACGCCACTTATCATCGTTTCCAGAACTTCTTAACTGTCCAACCTGTATCCATCATTATGTACGGCCACCTGATCATGTTAACAATCAATCCGAATGCACAAACGGCTATGGTAGCATTACTAGAGCCAGCGGTAAAGCAACGCATCAAGAATGTCTAGGTTAATCTTGATCTCATCACAACACCTCACTTGGTTTCGCCTACAGTAGCAGGGGACTTTTTACTGCGTTCGACTGCTTTTGCCGTGGAACTTGACTTATCTAATTTTCTTTGGACCAGTGTACATGCTGCAGACTTTTAGGCCTAGGGCGGTTTTAAATTGGATGCGTGTTGTGTGGTTTAGCTTTCACCTAGAAGAACACTGGGGTCCCCCTCACCTACTGCTCCTGCTAACGAACGTTCACCAAGAAGTAAACCCGGGAATACTGAACACAGTTTCTGAAAACAGCTGTTAGCGACCATTTCAGTATTATTCCAATCATCTCGTCTTGAATCTGGCTTGACAAACCGCCTAGTTTAGACTTGAAGAGCAACAGTTAGCGCGTTGTTGGAAAAGTCACCATTCATTTAATTTTCGCCCATTACACATCCACCTGGCATCTGGCATATACAGCAAGGAAGTATAGAGCCTTTGCCGTTTGATGGACTGTGAGGAGATTTGGCAACTTTCAACTGAGGTTTCGTGCTCTCACTGAAGCCAATCTACGCTGAAAAGCCGAGAATCACTGTACACCAGTTTCATCCTTGTGGGGAATCATCACCAGTGCGCATCTCACAAAACTCAGAGAGTTTCTAACCCGCGGCCTTCCAGATGGTGGTTTATTACTTAACCGCCGGGACACTAGCGGCTGAATAGCAATATATTTAGCTCACACTTAGATGGGACATAGCAGCGCTGATGCTTGAATTACAGACAACACATCACGTGGTCACATACTGACTGGATCCTCGAGTGGCGACTTCTCAAGGTTATCCACTTGTTTACTAGGGTTTGTTCGCAATCGAATAAGTGAACGTGACTCAACATGGAAAGTGCAATTGAAAGATTGTGGGCTAAACAACTAGCCTGGTGCTTTACCATAGTAACCTTCAACCTATCGAGGACCTACCGAAAGTCGCCACCATTGGTGGACGTTTTGCGTCACAACGCAAACTTACTACTGGCAGTCGAAAATCTTGAGTGAATACTAGGTATCGGGTGGGCTAGAAAATTTATGATCACTACTCCAGGCCGACTAACAGCGGATAGACGGGGGGAAATGGGAGAGCCTCAATTGTATCTTGTCCGGTATTTGGAAACTGAGGTACAAACACCGCTGGACAGGTGTGCCAAGTTCTTTGTTCCTGTGATCCATGCCATTTGTACTAGTTCGTCTGCTCCCCCCCCACCAGTGCTTCTTCATTAAGTAGCCAGCTGACTATCCAAATCCATGTGACCTCTGAGTAAAAGAAATCCGGGTAAATTAATCAATTATATTTCAATCACTTGATCTGTGTTGATTGGACATAGAGTTGAGTTGCACCTGTTATCTGCACCTTTTATCCGACCAGCAGAGCTATTGGGATCACCCAAACTTATTTTTATGGAAAATCTTTTGATTCGCCAATTAACAACAAGTAATTTACAAATAAATATTTCGGACATGCGTGAAAATTCTTGTCTAAATAGAACGTAAGGTTGCCTGAAACTCCGAGACCGCGTCTATCTGACGAGCCTCAATCAACGAGAAACCTGTGGTGGATTGTCAAAGGCTTCACAGAGTATTTGGAATGAACGATCGTCGGAAACAGTTCGCGCAAGCCTTCTATAGGCTCTGGCGGTACTTACTAGGACGAAGTTGTGTAATCAAACAAAAGTGCCTGAACTGCCAAGTAAGTACATTATTAGTCACTTCTTGGCACGTATGAGAGTCTAAAACGACGCACAGCCACTCAATCTACAAGTCAGCTGAGACTCACAAATATCTTTTCTGCAGTTTATGACTTGCTTACGAATAAACCGGTGTGACGGACAGTATTTTTAAAAATGTACATGCACCAGAAACCATTTGTTGCAGAACCACTGGTTGTTAACAGGATCCCCACGGAAGAAAATCCCGAGGCAAATACGGTTCGTAATTGCGGTACTGCATAATCCTGTATAAAATTCTGCCATTTCCAGAACACTGCGTGGACCTCCTATAGGATCCATTATTTGATACATTATCTTATTTAAAATGTGGCATATTTCTTCATCTGTCTTACCCAAAGTAATTACCAGAGCTTCCACTGTAAAGTGGAAAGTCGGAAAGGACAATAGCTGTTATACATTTGAGAGGCGTTCATCGACTGTATATCATAGAGATTTCAGTACTATTTTTTCCAAAATGTTAGCTCTGATACCGGTAATTTTGGTCAGAATGTGGTTCTGTTGTGAACCAAACAGCTGCCTACTTATGCTTTCCACGAATTTGCTATTGTGGCTCACAAAAGTTAAACTATCCACAATAGAATTTTACAAGGTAAGCATATGCTATCATCTAAACTCACATCCAAATGGTATTCTGTGTCAGGTGCGCTGAGTGAAATTTCTCCTCTGGTTTTGCAGCAACAAAAGTTGAAATCCCGAAGGAGAGCAATTTAACTGCGAAAACCGCTGAGCCCGATAAACCCGGTGAGTCCAGTCAAGGTACTTCATCCATAAGCTGCAGTGGACACAAAAAGTACAATACCTAAAAAGCATATGACCAGGCAAAAGCTTTCGCATATGACTTAGGGTGGTAAAGAACATGAACAAACAGCGTCATATCAGGCAAACTATTGAGCGTTGCTCTGCTCCTTTCATCATATCCATGCCGATACTCTCCGGCCATCAGTCGAATTTTTTTTGGAACGGCATCAGAAATAATCGTTTCACTACTCATCTAAACGAAGTAGCTTATTGGAACGACAAATAAATTTTTACCGTTGTTTAAGCAGCTCACAGACGGTCGCTATTCCAGCGTAGTGTTGTAACGCATGGAACAGACCATTTAGCTGGACGACAGTAGCCTGCCGGAGTACTAATATAGTATCGCCCATGTGTTCACAAATACGCAGGAACGGATGCAATGGCATAGAAGTGACCCAGATTACTGTGAACATTGACGGTAGCCCACATTATAGGAAAGAGGTATTCATTTCTAGACAAGCGATGTACTTCGGCTAGCTCCCTGGGATACTAACTTGGTCTCCGTGAGTGCACCAGTGTGTGGGGCATTCGATCGTTCATCTGAAACCGGCACGGACGAGGGGTTCATTGTAAAAATGATCCACCACCCGTAGTTCTGGGTCGAATGAACTTAACATCAAGCACCGCGAGTCTCCGGTTTCGGCTTTGAGCAAACTTTCCAAGTATATTCACTGGTGTACGATGTTGACGCAGATTTTGCAGCCAGCACTGTTCTGTTGAACTTCTCCAATACGATGCGTTCGGAACGACCTACCCACGGGCGAATGACCAGTGGTCGATTTTGTGAATCATGATCTGAAATGACAGGGCAGCTAGACTTTACGGGATTAGTGTCAATACATTTGCACGTATAAGCTGCGAACTCGAAGATTTTGCTGCAAGCTAAATAGGGCTAAGAAAGCCAGTTCATCTACTGAAAATTTGTGAAAGGTTATTTGCCCTGAATGATCACGGACATGTTCAGCAATCCTGAAAAACAGGGAGACAAGCGTTGAAAATGGTATACTATTAAGCCAGATATGTACGTGCTTTTATTCCTTTCATTGTGTTACTTGAAAACGAGTACCATAAGGAAGGACAATGGCTAGAAATTTGGTTTGTCGACTGATCTTGTACTTGTCTAATGAGGGGATTACGTTATCTCAAGGCATTTATCAAATTCTTCAATTTGCAGACATACTACACAAGTAGTATTTGGGCACAGTAGATATCCGAAGCAAACGAAAGCTTTCCGTAGAGTCGTAGAAGGCGTGTTGACGAGCGGACATTTTCGGTAATTACCCATCCGATCAATACAAGTACAACTTCATTACATACGAAATTCCGCCTCAAAATGCGATGAACCATCGGTATCTGCACATTCGCAAGTCTAATATTCTATAACGGTATCACGTACAGTCAATGGTTTTCATGAAGTATGGTTAAGTCGTCGCTCAGAGAGGCAGCGGGATATGCGCTCTGCAGCGAGCGTTATGGGAAACGGTGACCCCGTTCAGCTGTCCCTTGAAACGGAGTTGTAGGAAAGTGTTTTTTCTTCTCTACAGTCGGGCATTTTGGTTTGTTGTCGTGTTTCACATAACACCAAGCGTCAACCATATGCTACACGGGGTGATCTTCCGTTTACAGCTTCTTGCCTAGTAGATATTAAGTGGAATTGCTGTTTTGCTTTTGCAGAAACGAAAGTTGTTATCCCGAAGAAGGAGGACTCGTCCACGGAAGACAGTGAACCTGATAGCCCTGGTGAGTTTGAATCATGGCACTACATCTCTAGGCTACAAAAATGCCACAACAACGATACACACTTAAATTGCATAGTTTGGTAGACCAGTGTGTCTAGGATTGAAATCGACCGAGGACGTAAAAAGACACTATCATCGTAAGCAATCTAGGGGGAGAATCCTCATTTTCTTCCACGTGATTCATGCACGGACCGTTCGAAAATCAGCCTGAATTTTCCGGAGGTTTGTTGGCTTTCTCATCGGGAACAGCCTCGCAAATTATCCTCCGAATGCGCACCCGAACAAAATTGTATCGAGTCAATAAGTAAATTCGCTACCTATGTTTGGGTTGCTCACAGACTGGGTCACTCATAAAGGAATGGGACCAAGTATGAGTAATTGTCCTTTGATTTGAATAGAACTCCAGGAAACCCTCAAAACTGGACCGTTGGATTTGTAGCAAACACATTAGTTATTCTGCAGGAGATACGGTGTCCTCCGCAGTGTTTTCAGTAAGCTTTATCCGAAAACAGAAAAAATACATTTTCCCTATTTCAGTATGCAACTTATGTTTACAAAATGCGTCTTCCTAATGGACAGTTCCGTCATCTATCTCTTGTACGGGGCTACGAATTTCAAGATGCAACATTTGAAACGGACTCTGTTTCATTGGTTTCCGAAGACTGAATATGTACGAAGTAGCCCAACCGTCAACAAAGATTTTGAGTCATTTTGAATGCAAATTAGCGTCATTGTGTTGAAAGCGCACCTCACAAGATATTGCATAACAATTTACCGTAACATGTCCGTTCGTGTTCCCAGCAACTGACCGCATTTAAAAGTCTACCTGTGGGTGTTGGTGATGTGCTTTGGTTGTCAGCCACATGGTTCTGGTCTTGTTTCGTTGAAAGGCAATTATGCCAGTAGCCTAGCTTATATGGTTGTTCTACTGATGATTGGACCTGCAGGCAATAAAGAAAATATGAAACTTAAAACAGTGAACGTCTCCATGGACACGAAATTAGAGACTCATTTTTCGGGGTTTTTCGCTTAGGCACATCCGAATGGATAGTGTTAAGAATGGAGTCGTCGTGAACAGTTTTGCAACTTAGAATGTCGCACAAGCTCCCACATATAACTACACATCTGAACAGCTATACCAACAAACTCAAAAGATCACAGGACCACTTGAAATAAGGGTAACGACTACGTCATTTTGATATCTCGTCGACCTGTGTATAATATGCGCGTACTGTCTGTGTACCTGGTTCGCGGCATCGTTGTAAACAATTTACGCAGTGACGTCGATGCCTGCTCGAAGCAGAATAGCAATGACCAACGGGGCAATTTGAAGAGATGTCATGAGTGTCCTTCTCGAGATAAAGTAGAATGAATAGTAAATGCAAAGAGTGGAAAAATGCACCACATCACCACAATCAAGTATTGCTTTTCTTGTGCTCACTCCTTGATGACAACATGCGAGTGGGATAAAACTTTTTGTTTCCCTTGAACACGCTGGCACCTCAAAATCTGTTTCTGGAACATATTTTCGTTATTTAGATGGAACCGCCATGCGGTCATTTTTGGACCCGATTCTATCTGACAGCTAGGGACACCAAATTCAGCACAGTATTATCTTTCACGAAACTTCATGCACGATATATGGATGATATTTATCAGTTTTTGATTCAAAGGCTAACCTCCTACTTATTGTGGAAGCCCACCCCTCCAATCCGTTTACTTCTTAAACTAAGGATGATGATAAACTGGCAAATTATGTATACTACTGACCCGCTGACAGCTAGAACCACAAAAAATAGTGTCTACGGTAAAACAAATTGGTTAGCAAACACCCTCTTCTTAAGCTCCGCCCCCAATAGTATGAAGAGAAATCTAATACGGTGCCCCTCCATCAGGATAACAAGAGTATGAACAGCAGACACACCGAAACAAGAAATAGAAGCAGTTACCCACATGATGGACTCTTGGAAATAAATTTAAAATCAGGTATAATGGGAAGCATAACAACCTCTCACAACAGAAGTCTGTCTGCATGCGTCTGCTATTCAACTAGACGCTGCCAGATGGTGGCCCATAAGGATCTTTAAAGTCAGTCTACGTATAGCCTTCGCCAGCAGTCTTATACTCAGATAGCAGTTGAAAGATCAAGTATATCGCCGGGCCAATTCGAAGTGTGCTCATCACACTTCTTGCTCCTGTATAACTCGCTATGCCTGCCGAACAAAGTGACTATAGTGTGAGCGAATGCCTGGACATATCCCAGCTTTACTGCCGAAAGGTCTCCTGTGGCTCATTCTGTAAATAAGGGACACCTAACGGATGCTACAACTGCCTTTAACTTCAACTACGAGGTCAATGCTAGCAGATTAGCAGCAGCACACTTATTTAAGATGGCTGAAGCCGTCACCATCCGTACACAGAAGCAGCAACTTTGCATCCAGAAGCATCTATTTCGATACCGCCTAATCTGGCCGAAACATAATGGCACAGATGGCAGACAGAACCGGTGCGATTGAACACTTCCGGTGATATCTACAGACCTCACAGCCCCCCTCCCTGTTCTAGTCATTTAACCCCTGGGTTACGTTTTATCCCGATTTATTGTTTTTACTGACAGTTTATATTTCGGTGGATGCTTTCCGAACTCGTGTATTTATCCCAGCATGGAGATAAAATATTGTTAGTGATTCCTGCGATCAGACATTGCAAATTCCCCTAATTCTGCAATCAAAACCCGTCTAAGTTGGGGATCAGCCGAAATGCCGTGAAAAAAATGCGCCACATCACTGATAAATGCACGGCTCATCGGTTCAAACCTGAAGATGCAGTTTGTTGAAGTTGGACTGAAAATGTCGTCAGCTGCTTAAGTTGTTGGATATCTGACGCCATAAACTTCGCACTACGAAAAATTAGCTCGGTCACAAAGGATAAGGTGAACAGAGTGAAAAGTAAACAGTCTTTGGACCGCACTCCAACTGCTGAAGTGATAAGGTAAACTGAAATGCAGCTGTAGAATGCGGAAGCACGCGATCAAGTCGAAATAGAAATTTTGATCCGACTTCACAGATGTTCCGATCGTGCCGATTTTTAAGCGCACAATGAATATAGTTCCCCCAAACAACTGCTGAAGCTTGAGACAATCGAGCCGTGTTATCCGGTTGATGATACGGGGCCTCAAACTTCTGCTTGAGTTTTAGAGATGCCGAAGCCCCCGCCAAAGACGATGGTGACCAGACACAAGGGATCCGACATTCATTACTTCATAAATTCATCTCGCGATGCCCCGTACTCGCTCCCAGTATGACCACTCCGTATAGTTCAGCAAGATTTCTAGCCATGTTAACCGCGAGTTGTTATGTATTTCTTGTTAACTAAAGATGCTTATTTGAGGCCGGCATAGCGAGATTATAGCAGATCTGTGAATCGACTCCAGCTGCTCTTCAGAGTATCACGTGCAAGAAACAGAGCTACGTCCTCGCATCCACAGGCTTTGGCTCTGTTTAATGGCGCTTGTGGAAGCGGTGCTCACGAGGGACAGCACCGTTTCGTAGTTCAATTTAGTGATTCCCTATTCACCGTCAGATGTCTCGGTGCCAAGCGTTTAGCCCACTTGCTTAAGGTCCATCGGTTCATGTGTGCGAAGAACCATGTATTATATGAGCATGTGTGTGACGTAGTCCAAAACCTAAGTGAAAATTCACTGCTGATAGTGTAGTTCGGCAGATATTCTGACGTGATTAAGGTCTGTGTTTACCGCACGTTTGCGGGTAAGGTCACTCCCACCACATCACCAGCCAAAACCTGAACATATTCCGTTGCATACTCACGGACTTCCGCAACCTTGATGCTATACTGTATGCCGATTTGACTGTTGCTGACGAGCTTGGAACCAGTATACCCTTCGAGAAATTTAAGAAACGGACGCCAGCAAGCCGAAGCTTGTGGTTCTGGAAAAAACCACACAGTTACGAGCTTCTTATGAGACAATAACTATCTACGGGTGAAATACCCGATGATTTAACCACTCTCAAATGTAACGGACGGTTTGGAAACTGCATTTCAGATGGAGAGAAATGTTGCAAGACGGAGGTTTTCTGACGGGCACTTCGTGACAGGAGTTAGGCAAGATTTCTGTTCAAACATCAAGGGTGTTTGTAACATGCCTTCTGGTTGGAGAGATTGGGCCCGATGAAAAGGGCTGTCAAGATGTGGAATTCTAGCGGACAAGTGGGACAACAACCAAAACTCTGAAGGATATCTCCATTGAGCAAATAATGTGCAGAGCCTAAACCAGAGACAGGATAAAATGGTGGTAGAGGGCAAGACCTAGCATCCATCAGTTCAATGGTTGGCAGCTCCGTCCCATAGAAATTGGCTTTAAAAGGTCCAAATCTTCTGGGAGTTGTTGGGTATGACAACATAATTAGCCAGTTTTGAAACTAACTTGTCGATATTTGCTACAGTCATCTTAGGTCTATTGACTACCAAAAAAAAGTAATTTACCATTCTAAAGGTATTAGCAGATAACGACGATTTATCTGAGGATATTGGACCAATAATCCTGTGATAAATTTAAGAGTTCAAAGGACTGTGATCCCCTTGATTAGGTTGAACAATTCAGTGAGAACAACAAGGTTCCAGGATGACTTCATCTAGTACACTCTCTTCCACGGCAAAATGTGTAAAACAAAAAGGCTACATAACACAATGCAGCCTAAAACAGTCCTACAACAAGGCCGACCAATGTTCTTAGGGTAACCCTTAGATTTTTCTTACCACAAAGGGCACGCTTAAAACAACTAATCAGTATAGCCTCAGGGAACTTCAACCTCTGTGGCTGCATTTTCGTGCTAAGCTCCAGGACAGTGAGTGGAGTTCAACTCTGTAACTTGTGTCTAGCGATCGGCGCTGGGTTAGGGTCAGCGTTTCGAGCTTCTGTAAGTTCTACCAATGTGCTCAACACCGCAACTACAGGCAAAGTGATAGATACAATGATGTGTAGACAAAAAAGAAGTTGGAACTTTAAGTGGCGCCAGTGGCGTAGCTCGTGTATATGCATTCACACAAGTGTGGAGGACGCTTTTGCTCGGAGCTAGGTGCCTTTCGATGAAGTGGTCTGTGGAGTTGTTTGAATCATCCAGCAATTCAGTAATCTCCACCAATGTATCCTAGGTGCACACCTGTCAAGCTGTATAGACTAAAGCCAGCACCAACATACACCTGTTGTCCAGATTCAGCACGCAACCCTCCATATTAAATTGGACCATCACCAACATACTCCTGCCACACAATAATAATAAACCTAATATGTTTCATAATTTGGTAATTTGAATTAAATAATTTACTAAACTGATAACTTAATAAACTTACTAGATTTAATGTGGCAAGGAAGCCTTGGAGCCGGAAGCCCTGGGTATTAGAATGAACGAATGTGGAAGCTGTGAACCAGTTCGCATCTGACCAGTTTACCTGAACTTCCCTAAACCATTTGGCTGTGTCATAAGTCTCGAGTTATACCTGGAGATCGACTTGTTATCGGTTTGCTGCCCGCAATGAGGGAGAGATTACATGCGGCTACTATCTCACCAAAACCTAGTGAACATTCATGACATTTTCAAACCTAATTTATAGATCTGAGAATGACCGAAATCCATTACGACGGCATATTCACCAGATAAATTTACCGATCACTCCCTGATTAAAGTGATACGTTAGTTAATGACGGTATGACTTTCTGTGATGAAATACTACGACGACCCATAAGCATTTGGAATGTCGCAGCATCTTCTGATTCTCCATAACGACTCACCCCACAGAGCAACCATATTTGATGTATATTTGAGACAATCACCGTAAGTGGACACCACAGTGCAAAAGACTTTGCTTCCTTCTTAAGGCAAAGAGTAAGCAAGCACCCACTCCTTGGGATAACAATTCTCCCTCGTGGGAGCTTCCGATGGTAATAAGGATAAAGCAGGAGTGAAAATGACCTCGAAGAAGGAAGATCGCAAGTCCCGAGAATACAAGAATTTCCTTCAGCTCAGCTTAAACAGCAAGTATGGATTTTCTTTGATGCGATTTGATTGACTTATTGATTGTGTGAGTGAGTCATGTAGGAAGCCACTAAAGAAGAAAGACTGTTCAATCAACCAGCCAACAAGGACTATTCAGAGCGGAGAAACAGAACTGTTGGAATAAAACTATTTAATGGACCAGTCAGAGAATATATCACACCTCCTATTGCAAACTGACCGATCGAATTAGGTAGAAGCCTCCTAATAAATAATCCGTTAAGGCGGAATTCTTAGGTGCTGTTTAGAAAATCTATAAACACAAGAAGGCGAGGAGGAATTACCCAGCCAAACTTACACCGACTACTGATGGCAAAACGTTTGCGATTCGGATACGAAGTACGGTGAACCAAC
The DNA here is from genome assembly GCA_004794785.1 of Opisthorchis felineus. Classification (NCBI taxonomy): domain Eukaryota; kingdom Metazoa; phylum Platyhelminthes; class Trematoda; order Opisthorchiida; family Opisthorchiidae; genus Opisthorchis; species Opisthorchis felineus. Next base: position 87,774 of record SJOL01006745.1, read on the forward strand.
CATCAACCAAAAAGAGCAGTTGAACGAGGCACACACCAATGCGCTGTCATTATGCTGTCCTAGACACGGTGGCCTAAACGAACAAAAAAGCAATGAAAATTGTGATCAGGTTTGATATTTTCATGATAAGACCATCAAAAACAAGAGGATCTGTGGGAATTCAGTTGAATCTCCCGTAAAATAAAATTGATCAGGCAAATTTCGTAAATCTGGTGTTCTAATAGAACATAAGGTTGACGGAATCTCTGAAATTGCGCCTATCCGACGGGCCACACGTAGAGCAAAACCAGCAGTGGGATCTGAAAAGATTTTCAGCAATTTTATATGAGTAATGCTGGGTCTTGAAAAATGCCTCGATATCTGTAATTCCATTCTACATGAAAAATGGGGCTGCTTTGAGCAAAACTTCCGGTTGAAGATTATTTACAGACGAGATATTCAGTGGTGTCTGAAGTTAACCGCACGGTAATTTGCTCGTGTTTTGAAACATAATTTTTCAGTCTGTCAGTCATTCTGGTGCTTAACAGTGTATTGCATTCCTTAGTCTTGCATGCAAAGTAATTTCTTTCAAGAGACAATAATTTCCACTTCATAGCCCCTATCACTGAAAGCACAAAGACTAATGAAACATGCATGAGTTTTGTAAACCGCTCTTAGAGGCTATAGTAGATAAAAATCAGGCAGTGTGAGAATGAGGAGGCCTGTTGGAATCAGTATACTGGCGACAAATGTAGGGGGACGAAGTTCCTCTTCTTTCACACCCTAACCCCGCTATACACAAATTTTGCGTACTATGGACAAGACGTCTCTCACACATTCCACGTTTCATCACCTGGAATAGCATCCAAAAAGGCACCCATCCACTACTCATCCCAGGTGGCCAAATAAATCATGGGAATCAACGACACTCAGACAGTCATTTCTCTAACAGAAAGTGTTGTGCACCTGGACGGTAAGGGATACAACAACCGGGTCAAGCGTGTGTTATGTCTCCTTTCAAACTATGTTTAATTGCTTTGCACTACAGAATTTCCCTTGTGGTTTAGCCAACAGATGAGAGTTTAAGGCCTTTCAAGACTGGGTTTTCATTGCACAATGTAGAACCATTCAGCATTGGCGGACGCCTTGAGCGAACACAGGTTCTGCATAGTAAATGCAGCGTAAGAGGTATACTTGTATACCTCAAACAAAAGAGTGCACCGAGCGATCATTTCCTCGTACCTACTGGACAGTCTCGGTCTGTTCAAACGCCACACTAGGCCGTCTAGAAACGTAGACAGTGAGTTCCGATAAACAGATGACCAGTTTTGAGCAGGACATATAGAGGACCAGGAAAACTATTGCTGTTTGGCCCTGTAGTCTCAACAACCCTCTCACTAGAAACTTACAACACACTGTCAGCTGGAATATGGTTGGTGGTCGAAACCATTCTGCCGTTCAGAACTGGCCGCTTTACTGGTTGCTTGTTAACAGCAAGTAAAAAAAATACAGGTGTGCTACAACTTCAATTTGGTAACACATCCCACGGTGTTTGCTACCTAAGTTTGCTGATGCACACAAGTTTCAGTATAGGTTGGCTTCACTAGACGTGATAGGTCAAGTGTTGGGAATTAGTTTTGCAGGACTAAACGCACGGTTTGCACTAGCAGCCCATGCTGATTTTGCTGGTTTCAGTTCTGTTCCGGTGCTACCGTGATATACACTACTTCTTTCACTCTGCTGTCTACTGGTCACTCCATTGGTCGAGAAACAAACATGACAAGAACGACTTCACTGACGAAGATTCACCTTTCTCCTCCATAAAATCTTGGAAACGTGCTACTCCGGATGCAAAGCAATGAGGGAGTGGTATTAGGTGGCTTTCGTGCCCAATTTTTTGAGTGATTTTTTTCTTGTTTGCTAGTACTCGAGGTATTGTTTGGTAACCCTGATGCCATAAAAAATGGTCTGTTTGGCGGTGACCAATCCCTCTGGAACAAATGTGCCGTGCTGTTTTCAGAACTCCTGCAGTGCGTTAATCTCTCTATTTTTAGATTCATTATATACATGGATAAGCTTGTATTAACTACCCGATTCTGCCAGGGAAATATGAATCCACAAACCAGTCAATTTATCCTTCGTTAAGTCGGTGAGTGTGGTTTACCGTTCGTATTTTAGGACAGCAAGCTAACCTATATGGTGAGTATTTTTTCGCATTTTGCTGCAATCTCTCCGTTATCTGGCTTACGTGACTAGCAAGATAATCCTAGACAAAACTGCAGTAAATCAAAGTTTAACATTCAGCTGGGCTGAAGAGCTGATTGTTTAAAATTCTGGATAACTCGGTCCTCAACAAATAAGGTTAAAGCTTTATAAATACCCATCAGTACAATCAGAGCTTTTCTATAACGCATCGCTGAGCATTTTTGTGACGATACAAAGCCTTTTACATTCGATTCCAGTTTTCTGTACTACTGGAAGAAATGTTGTTTCCTCAATAGGAAAAACAAGGTTGTCTGACCGCCACTGGTAAACATTTACGCAAGTGGAATTTGTTCAGGGCCAATCAGTACCTTTTCTGAGAAATTTTATTTAGATCTCATTAATTCTTGGACTTAAACCAATGAAGTCTTTGTTATCCAACCAGATGCAAAGGTGTTGCATCATCAGCAACCGTGTTTTAATTTTAGAGTTTGGTCAGCCGATTATTTAGCCTAGTATGTAGTTTCATTAGTTGGAGACACCACAGTTGACTGACCGACTGAACGTATTATGGTTGGAAGACCGAGTGAAGGTATGCATGACATCTTAGCAGAGGGCTACGCCTTCGTGATGACTTCCCATGTTTGGTGGTTTCTACTCAAGTTTTAGGCGGTCGAAAACCAGCTGCCAGCCTCTGGTAAGTTGGATAGTGGGAATAAATAATCGTCACGCAAGTTTGCCGGGTTTTATGTGTGAAGAAGAGATATTAAAAAGTAATTAACACTTGGAGGGTCGATCTCTGGATAAAAGGATAATCTACCAGCTGTTA
>SJOL01006745.1:101759-121338 GCA_004794785.1 Opisthorchis felineus
GAAAGGTAGAAAAGCTGCTGCAGCAGAACTCGATATCTGGCCTCGTTTTTTGCCTCAAACTGACTACTGACTGACCGAAAAGTATCACATTTCAACCCCCCCCCCCTCAACAAATGCAACTTCATTATTGGTGATAATAAAATACTTGGATTGTACAAGTAAACACATGTTGTAAGAACCCATTAACTTTTTACTAGGTAAATTTTTGTATAAAAGCCAAGAAATCACCGCAACCAATCAGGTTGGTTGCTGGTACCGCATTAAGCTGGTTTTCACGTGCGGTTCACACACCTAAACCAGAAAGCTACCTGTTATAAAATAAACAAGTTTCTCATTCATCTAGCTAGGTATGTTGTACTACATAGTACTTGCTGTGTGAGATGAAACCGACTTATTGTTGACAGTGTGTCAAATACCGGCAGCTGGGGTACATCAGTCAGCTACTGACAATTTACGATGATGTAGATACAAACTGCCACTCACATCAACTAAGCCTTGAAGCGCTATGTTGTGATAAGCTTGTAAACAAAGAATCATACGCTGTGTTCAGGACATGCGTAGCAATGGATATTTTGCTAGAGTCTGCAACTCCTCATATAGCGTTCACAATGCCTTTCCAGGCATCACCCGACAAACAAATATAAAATGTACCTTTGTTCACCCAGTCAGAGGTGCCGCTACAAAAACTATAGATATATCAAAGTACTGTTTTCAGTACGAGCAACAGCCTATCCAGGGGGTAGAGTTTTTCAGCCAGTCATTAAAGGAGACGGTAATACACAGAACGTCTGACGGGACTCTCCACAGTGGTGAGCTGCATGCGGAAGTGCCTTTTTCAAGAGGATCGGTCTGTTCGGCCTCCAAATTTTACATCGGATTTCGACGTAAATATATTGCAGACAAGTCATGCACATGCCCCAAATAATCTACGCACTAGTTAAGTGGAAAGTGCACTTCAAAGTCGTCGGGCTAAATCAGAGCTGGTCTCACTAGCTTTTTACATTGGAAGCCTAAGGTTTAACCTTTTATTGGGATCAGCTTTGAACGCTGCTATTATGTCTTTTTAAGAACACACCTCAATTCTAGGATCTTCTAGTGGGTATCATTTGATTGAAACACACTCATAAAGTGTATGGTACATAGCAGTTTGCACAATTCTGCCATTTTCACGGAATACTGCATTCTTCGAATACCCAACTAATGAGTAGACACGGTAATCCTCCTTTAGGAAGCCCCAAGGGCTAATACTGGCACCTAACGAACCGTTTTTTGAGGCGAAGCTGTCTCCTTTCACAATCGCACCCCCCGGGCAAAAAAGCCAGTCAAGAACGAAGAAGCTTCTCCAGAAGTAAACACTGCAAAAATGCTCTATGACATCAACCGATGAATAATGTTTGATTGTTCCTGTGGACATTTTACCATGAACACAGCCGGTACACGTGGCCTCCGAAAAAAGGAAACATTTTTTACTTGAGTACACTTGGTTTTAGCGGATAGGTTGTCGTTGGATGTGCATATAACACCACTAACTGGAAAATACTCAAATTCATTGTTCCCAGCATCGATTGATCTTAATATATCTCAAGGATAGGATGAAGTTTCACACAACTTATCAATAGTTATCGAGTTCCCAGTGTGTACCATTACATTTGTTTCTACAAAATGACAGATATTTTGGTTGACCTACATTGTTCGATGGTCCTCATTTGAGTTTAGATGGAAGGCGATCAATACTAGGTCTTAATGACTTAGACTAGTCGCTACAAGAGCCTAATTGTTAATGCTTCCCTTTTGTCTCGAGAATGTTGCTTCAAATACAGCCTCTGTTGTTACCATCTGTAAAATTTTTAGGGTAGCATAATGAACCTATGCAAGGTAAAACCTTTTAGGATACAGGATCGTGAGAATAAACACTTGTTTCTTCCGCAACATTTCAAGTATCCACCGTCAAACTGCAACTTAGAAAGCAACAGGCATATGAAACCGGAAATAATCTGGTCCAACAGTTATCGTCAGAGCTGACATCCACTTTGAATCTACAAGTGAGTCAAACAAAATGAGAAGTTACTCCCGTTTTAATTCATGTTTCATTTAATATGTCACCGTAATGAGTTGTGTTTATGGTTCCAGTTAATGGCATAGGAATATGGATTTTGGGTGGTTTTGGATTGTACTCTTCGGTTCGTTCGGTGGGTAGGCCAGTAGACAGTCGTGAAACAATCATCAAGGTAAGAAAACACTTTGCATCTGGACTTCGTTACTCTAAAACGAACAGCATTGTCTCGTCCAGTGTGTTCTCATGGAGGGGTACTAAAATATCATTTACATTTCTCGGTTTGATTTTTTCTCGACAGAATGCTTCCCCTCATTAAATCAAGAATGTTATCTGTGCGGTACGCCAACTACATCGAACACCTCCCCGAACCCGTTTTAACCGCTTTTGGTTGATCACATCAATTGCTCATCGTGACCTGGCAAGAAAAGTTTGCCTCCCTGACGGCAGCAATGATAGATGTGGTTTTCCTTGTCGATCCTAAAGAAATGACTGGTTTTTAAATCAGATAAGGCAACCGCTATCGACGGAACTCATCAGCGCGGTCCAGTTGTGCATGTATGCCGTGTTGCTGCCAAGTAATGGAACACAGAATTATCATCGCCTGAGTACGCAATCTAAATATTCCGATCAACACAGATGTCTCACAGTGAGAAAGTATTACTGTAGAAACAACTGCCCCTTTCACCATTTCGCCATGCACGAGAGATATGACGTAAGAGCTAATTATGCGCTATTGAAACTGATGACTCAGATTGCCAGTTTAACAGTGAATAATCCCCCCGAACAAGGATCACTTACCAGAAACGGCCTCTAGTTCGAAGAAGACTGTCCATCCTAGTAACCAGTACTCTATAGTAATATTACGGGGAAAAAATTGTGTACTTATCTCAAGTGTGGATAGTAATACGCTGAGGGTACTGTATTTTAACTGCTACTTTTATCGTCCAAGGACATCATTACCATGATGAAAGTAGGGATAACTCATTTAAGAAACATCACAAACATCAAACAGAGTGACTAAATGGACTTTTGTCTGGATCCAAGTTTATATGTAATCCAATTGTAAATAGTTTCACTTGGTGAAAAGTCAGAAATCGAAAACTGTATGCACAATCTTACATAAAAAGAGGACACTGTGTTAATGCGATGAGGTGTTGTTATATTAGATTGTATCAAACTGAAGACTGTATGATTGCCGAACGCAAACAGGCAAACACCACCCTCATGACCTGCCATATACTAACAGTAAACGTGATTGCAGGATTTTAAACTCATGGTGTTCCAAAAGACAAGTTCCGAAAGCCCACTCTTGTTATCATCTATAAAGGTCACCTCTAACAAGGTCACATCTAATGTTTAAGAAAGACTTTCTCATTGCGTATGTCTGAGAAAAACTTTACGGTCTGGGTTCAACCAGATGGTACTGGTTTTATACCAAAATATCAGCTCACCTTATACGTCTGTCGCTCTCTGCATAGGCAAACTGAAGTTGTTGACAAAACTACGCTTTTCTAGAAATGTCCTGTTCCACGAAGGTCCGTAAGGAGCCGTTCCCATTTGAACCTTCAAATCGTATTTCCGTAACGGATTTTCTTTTAGAAGAAACCAACTCGAAAAATAAATCACTATCCATTGGTCCTCTCTCGATGGCTCTCGACAAAACACAATGGTTTTCTTTTATGTAGACCCAACTGCACGACAGATCGCTTCCAGTCGACCCATTCAAGTGATGACTTCTGAGCAGAAAAGAGAGTAAGGCTGTGTTCTGCGCCGGCGGGGACTCGATTTTGTATACTTGTTATTTCCTAGATGGGACCTGACCACTGAAAGGACTTACGGGGGCCCACCTGAGATGAGCTGTCTGCAGACGAGGGTGGAAATTATGGTAGCACACCATACAGTTCTTCAGTTAGTTGGGATAAGCAATTTTTCTTCGTTTATCTGAACAGGTACTTGGTCGGTGTAAGGGTGAATGGAGAATTAGTGCATGAGCTTCACATCCTAGCCTTTATTTGAAGGAACCAGTTAAGTGGGTCCTGCTGGAAGTTTGGGGGCAATATCTCATAATGCATGGATTTCGAGCCAAATTTCACGGGACTAGAATGAGACGGTCTTAACTGGGAGTGAACAGAGAGAACCACCGCAATTCAAAGCCCATACCCGTCATCCTTTGTGGCGTCTACTCACTGGCTGTAGGCCCACTATTCTAAACACCCCTGTCTACCGGCATTTATCGGTTCTAGTACAAATACTTCACAAAAGATCGAGTTCATATCCAAACGCAACAGTGATTAATCCATTCCACAAAGATTGAATTTAGCTCTACTCTCTTTCACAACAGTGAAATTAAAGATATTTATCTGCTCAAAGGTAGCGTGTTACGATCTTGATACATGACAAGCAGCCTGTCTAGTGAAAACGTGATACACCGAGGCAATTCACTAACTTTTTGGGAAGCGTTTTTCGAAAGACCAGTCTATACGTGAGCATGCTCATTCAACAGTCCACTGAACTTTCAGTTCTTTTGCCAACTACAATGACAAGCTCAACGCGTGTTTGGTCCGGCATCTCCACCGTTCCCATTTGCCTGTGTATATCTTTCAAAAGCGTATCAACTCCCCACCTGACGCGACCCACATTCGATCATCGCTCCGTGTTCTTTGCGGTTGACCGGTTCATCCGAGATAATACCCACTAAATCACTAACTGATGATATCAATTCGAATGACGACGGAACGTTTGCAAAATAACGACACCCACCGTCGAACATATCAACGGGCAGTATATGTACCCAAGCTATCATAAACGGAATATGGGCTTGCCTAAACAGTGAAAAGTAACAGATATTTTGATCCCAGATCTACGAAACAGTAGCTAATTACTGAGGTATACGAGAATACGGAACGACTGTGCCAATGGTCTTACAGCCATTGAAACAACAGCAAAGTGCCCACCAGCCCCTAAATTGTGTTGCCGGCTTACAATCACACATCACTAGGGTTCTACAAAGTTGCTTCGGGGTTGTCGTGCCACGTTAACAGGCATCCACAGCATTACCCGATCGGTTTTGAAGTTTTATTTTTTAACGTCATTTTTAAACATCATAAGTGTTAATGAGGGCTAATCAGGTGATCCATACTGGCAGTCTAAGGTCAATTCTCGAATCGCTGATTGGAGAAACTCGCATGGCGGAGTTTATATGAATGCAGTACACTGAAATTTTGGTTGCCACCGCAGTCCCATTTATAGATGAATAGACCATCCTAACTGACCAACAGAAGGCAATGAACCATTCACACGGTGGTTGTAGTATGTGTTTGAACTTGTAATAATACAGACATACCAAGCAAGGGATAAAAAAGTAGCCTTCATGAGAGTGAATCGAAAGAAATATCGAAGGTACCCTATGCAAATCTCCACACATCCGAAATTCTTGACGGATACTAGTACATAATGTGCCGTTTGTTGCGATGATCGGTTTCCTTTTCCCAGACGTCTGTCCACAGGTGTCACGGATTTCCTTGACCATATAAATTGCATGAAAAAGTCTATGCCCGCACAAGTCTTCGTATTATATGTGTAGTAATACTAGAACCTTTAAAGTTGGACTGCCGGTTATTTCCTAGACGTGTTACAAGAACGATCATGGATTCTATCCTTCGACTGTATTCAAGCCCTGTCAGCATCTCTCATTAAGGTATCCACTGCCCCAGCAATTCGCTCTATAAGATGTGAAGTCTTACGAATACCCCCATAATCTCTCGAACCATAGTAATCTTCCTAGAAGGCCACTTGGTAGAGGGATCGCCTAAGGAAGATGCAGAAAAGTCCCTTCCCCCAAGCTGCCCTCCCTTCTTCATGATATCTGTGACTATATAACTTCTGTAACCAACTGATGAATGCTTCCTGGCTGAGAAACTCACAGTTCTAAACTCCGTCTAGACTGACGTCGATAGTAAGCCCAAAAATGGAATGAAATGATGACCAAGTCGTGACTTACGAGAAAACACCATTCTAGGCTCTCCGTTCTGGACCTCTCTTCACTTTGGATGATTCTTTATTAGAATCTTCATGGTGAAATGAAAACTTGACGCTCATTCAGCATGCTGGACAAAACATGAGACAAATATTGAGCATATAAGTGTGATATTACAGCTGGTATTCAGACTGCCTCTGACCAAAAAGCTAAAGTTTTGCGGTTGAGGTCTGTTGCAAGCCGCTATACGTAACCTCCATCTTGCTTCATCCCGTCCTTTTCTTCATAGCTCAATTCAGTCCTGTTTAAAAGCCAAATGTCCGGAGCGAAGTTTCAGTTTGTCGGCTTCTCGACTGATCCAAATCAAGTTCACTATGCACACTATATTGTCATGCATACAAGTCCGATTTCTGGAAAGTGGATGAAATTTGGATTGCAGTTGCTACGAGACAAGCGCCTCGAGATAGGTGGACTAGATGAAAATGCTAGAAGTAAGCAGAAGTCATACCCAATTTTCCTACTTTCTTGCAGCCAAAGAAATATTTTAAAGGTGTTTGCTGTAACCTTCCTCTTTTGCAACGGCTAAACATTTAGAATCCTGTTACGCAACTGACTTATTCCTTGGGTGACAGAAGTGCGCACGTGTGAAAAAACATCTGACATTTGTTAGCTGTTTGTAGTTGGTGGCCAGTGCTTTATCAGTATCAAAAAATCCCTGAAATTCCGACTGGCCCAAAAGCAGGAGTGCTTGCTTTGCGCAACAGTTTTGAAGTTTGGATGATTCATCGACGCCTTCTCCAAAGCCAGTCAACGCTGATGTCCTTAAACAAATTACCCTGTTGACAACACTCCCGGATTTAGTTGTTGTGGAACATGCTCCATGTTTTATAGGCATTGCACACCTCGATTTCTAATGCGATAAATTTCAAGCTATCCATTACGTAGATGGACAACTTAAGGTTCCCTTCGGTCAGGGTGATCGTACAGCCAGAACCAAAAGTGAGAATCGAGGGGCAATGCACCGTGTTATCTGAGAATCTGAGCTTCACCGAGGAAGCTAGCCAATGACTTAGGCAAGTGCAAACTTAAACGATTTTGTGATACCGTAACCGTCAGCACTTTACACACACATTAAGAGGATGTTCTTGTCTTGCGTAGCCTATGGTTTAGGTGGGTCGGACGGACAAGCAAAGTTGATTGGTGCTGATTAACACCCAACTCTTCATCAGCCGGATCATCGATGGATCTAGGATGCGCCCAAATAACGATTCAAAGTCATCGACTGGCTAGATACTATTACGAGCCAACTGTCCAGTTCCTTAGCCAAATTCAAACTGTTTTTTAAGTTGATGCATCTCATAAATACTCTTATACTAGAGCGGGCAGGTCACGCTGTTCTTGAAAACATTTTTGTGTGGGCACACAAACAGGCTGGATATTTAGTGGCGTCTAAAAAAATCTCGGAGCCTAATGAAAACTTGACTACCCATAAAACAGTCCGGGAATTGATGGATGAGAGAATTTTTCACTTCTGATATGGAAACTTTGTTGGGTCAAATAAATCACTCATAAGTTGGACAACTATCAGAGAGACCATTCTTGACTTGACCTGACCTGACTTGACTTGTTTCCCTGTGTGGTTTACTTGCAAACACTTAACAGGTCGTTCTAGGCGAGCATGATGTTGGAACATTTATTCTACTCCCAAAAATGAGGTTACCTGTTTTGAGATTAATGGTGTCATCTTTCTACCGGCACAATGGACTTATGTTTCGCTTCAACCACTTAATGTGCCGCGACTATGGCGAATCGTCTAGTGGATTGTTTTCCGAGACTAAACTGGCCTACATTTATAAGCTTCCAGTCCGAGGTCGAAATTTCGGCTTTTTAATTCATTTCAGGATTCGGAAGATGCCCACTAGTGATAATTTTCGGTAGGCTTAAAAAATCTGGAGATATTCTTTCTCAATTTTCAGCGCCAGGTTGAACAGGGCAGCGTTAGCTCACGAGTTAAGATATTCCCCTCAGAAAAAGTCACCATGCTTTTTCGCATCGCGTCTTCCCTTCAGAGATATTATTTCCCCCACTTCCCCACTCAGGGCTAATGAAAAATGACTCATTCATAACACTGCACACAGGAAACCGCAATTTAGACCGACGCGCGTAGTTTTGTTTCCAGCCAGGGCGAAATGCGCAACACGGTCTACAATTAGGAGAGTATATGATCCTTCGGGTTTAGTGAGCCAATGAACGTTACTAAGCCACAGACATCTTGTATCCCACTGTTATTTCCCTTCTTTTTACTTCTAAATATGAACCAGAAATTCCCTCAAGACGAGCTCGCATCAAAGTCGTCACTATCAGTTCTTTGACCCAGCCGTACACATTTAACGATTTATAAGCCAAAGACCAATCAATGGATAGCTCAACTTGCATACAAGCGACTGATTGTGGTAGCTAGAAGTGGTGTAGTTTCTCTAAGCTGAAATTGCATGAAGAAAACAATTTTCTTGTCATCAAAAGCTAGAGTAATACAGCTAGTTAGACTGTTTCGCCTCGGGGGACGAAGAATGGCCAAACCACTTCCTGTGTGGACAGGCTAACCGAAATGAACGACTAAAGTGACCTCAGCTATCAAGTGGTTTCTTCTGAGTGTGGTCAATTAACAGCGTGACAATCCTGTGAGTTGGTGCGGAAGAGTACTCCGCATTTCTTATAGGACTGATACCGACTAAAAAGTGATTTCCGCTGGGGCTAAAAATAATGGACTAATTTGATCTGAATTGTTGTTCCATTGTTGTTTCAGCATTTACCATAAGGCTGCCGAAAACCCAGCCACTTGTACCTGAAGCCCAAATTATACAGGATGAAACTGGCCAATTTGAGCAGACCGTAAGTTATATGCAATTCTTATGTGTGGCCTCAATTGTATAAGAGTCTCGTATTTTTTAGTCATCGTTAATTATTCCCATCAGTTGCCAAAAAGCTCTATAGGTTTACGTATCCAATTATTAAGGTTGGTAACAAATTGAGGCCTTCGTTAATTGCAGTGCTTCCCGGTTTGGCCTCTGTGCGGAGGGATTTCTAAACAAATCGTGTTCAAAGTCAGCTAGCAACATTTCTAATATGGCTAGTGCGTGATTGCTTTATCGTACCCTACCTACGGAGTCTTACGTATAGAACATGGGGTTGTTTGGATCATATATATATATATATATATATATATATATATATATACTCGTGATAGTCCCATACCAAAATATAATACATTGCAGTGCGGTCTAGGGATGAAGTCCTGATGTTGACTGCAACGTGAGTGTGAGAATAGCAAGGTGTTTGTCTTAGGCCATCAGCAGCTCCGCAAATATGGAAGCAAGGAAGATGTCTTCCTCCGATAAAGGACGGGCTAGAACAGATGGGCCATATGGGCGACACACTCCGATCTTCATACGGTTAACCGTGGCCGCTGGCGCAATATCCATCACGGTCAGACTACTTCTAAAAATCGAGATTGCTGTGCTGATTAAAGGGTACTTGCTAGGCACAGTCGCAATGAGAGTCACACTTTGATGGATTATGCCCTAGTCCTTCAGGTTTGACCAACACCCAGTGACTTGTGTATCAGGCCCCTGGATTAAAATCTTGGTGCAGAGTACCTATTTTCAGTCGCAGCAGTCAGAAAGATCCAACCGTTCGCACATGACCTGGATTGTAAATAGAAGGAAGATACGTCTTCTACGACTCAGAACTTGAAAGAAGAGAACTGTTCTGGATAACGGTGGAGGAGACAGGCCTGAAGAGTGAACTTCTCTTTTTATCAAAAAAAAAACTGAAGCACTACACGGTTAGCCTCACTGCACACAGTGATATCCGGCTGGCTAATTAAGGAAAACTAAGACAAACAGGCTCTACAACTGGAATGAAACAACACATGATAGCCGACATGAGCATAGTGTCACATTTGCATTGGCAAATCACATGAATTATAAAATAGTTGAGCAACTGAAGTGCACGAGTTCGATGATGCTAGCCACCAATTTCCAGCTAGGGCAAGGTTTACCAACTTTTTCATCGTGTGTGCTCGTACACTGTCACATCTTGGCGTACAAAATAATAAAGTTTACGATCAACGATCGGGTCTGACCTCCAAGCAACGCGCTCTTTTTGTTGGGTGATTTCAATGCTCGGGTTGGCAAGGCCATTGAGGGTTTGAGGAGGATACCTGTTACATTTGGAATCGGATTAATAGACGACAATGGTGAAGGACTACTAAAAATATGTGGAGCATTCGAACAGGTAGTTCAATTTTGGGGGAACATCGCTTGCCACGTGGATTCATCCAGGGAACGGACACGGACACATGGGTCACCTACGTCACCGGGCCGCAAACATATCTCCATAATGTACCGATTACAAAAGTGGCCGATGGAGGTGAATGCAATGCGGATCGCTTCTCGGGACGTTCTACAGTACGCGTCTCACATGTAAAACCACCACATCGTAGACCAGGAGGAATCTCATTCAAGTTGGATGTAACAATTTAAATAACAGGCCAATTGCATCGAAGTTTTGTGAAGCTCTAACACAGCAGCTGGCGGATAACAAAGTCTGAAAGACAATGGGTCCAAGTATGAACACAACAAAGCAGTTGCCGTTGGTACACTTTGACCGAAGAAATAACAGAGTGAGATTTTACATACCAATTTGGTTTCCACGGAAGACTAACTTTGTCTTTCGCTCATGCTGTTTGCTGAGAATAACTCGTCAAATCCACCCTGCTTTAAGAGAACTTGATGTTCGCCAAATTACTGCAAATTATTCCGAAAGTGACTCAAAAGCACCTAGACCAAGCTTTGAAAGCATCAATGGTTAACCAAACCGAATAAGGAGCGGAATGCCGTATCATAAAAAATTCTCTACCGGACTCAAAGAAATCTACAAAGCAAAAGTTCACTAGCCCCGGCAGATAGAAGACAAGCAAAGTAGCGGCTAACACATCAAACCCAAAGAACTTATGACGGTTTGGGATCACTATTTAACCGGCTAGGTGTTATTTTGAGCCACATAACCTATCTGTCTCAGCATACACTGAAAACCTACTTGACTCACTTACTCACAAACGCAGTACTGCTGACGTCTACTGATCAGCTACAAGATAGGAAGGCAGTGAAACTGGACGGCTTGTCTGAGAAAGCATTTAATCTAAGAGAACCGACAATCCAGTAAGAAGTTCTCTATTTGCCAAGCACAGTTTGGGAGATTGCAAACGCTCCGCCGGGTTTCAAAGCTGAAATGGTAATTCTTCTGTACAAAAGGACAGCAAGTTCACAGACGGTGAAGAGTAGCAAGAAAGCAGCGTAGAAGGCAGTGTAGAAAATATTATGGCTCTTGTCCTGCTCAACTGGCCAGCCCGTGGCATTCTGGAAGAAAATATTCCTGAGAAGTACTGTTGTTGTTGGAACTGTCGAAGTACGATTGATTTGCTGTGAGACAAATGAAAGGACGATATCATGACCTGAAGAAAGCATTCTATGGTTGGTTTGTTACCAAACCCTTCAACAGAGAAACATTGTAGATTGTTCTGCAGCAGCCTGGCTTCTCCGACAGTTTTACTCTATGGCCAAATTAATTTTTTCTTGTACTGAGATCGGTGCGAGCTACAATTTTGATAATTCTTATTCCTCAGGAAAGTCTAGACTTGATCATGGCGGAGGGGTTTTTCTACCATTTTCTTGGGAGGATTACAACCTCAATTGATTAATGCGTGCAATCGCCGTCTAGCAGGTAAGTTCTTGCACCGCTGTGAAGATTTATATTGGTCCTTAGGACTACGCTTCAATGTCCAAGAACCTCAGAATAGGTAACTCTTGATTGATCCATTCAGGCAGTCTCTTCGGAGAGGTCCTCTCAAAAATGTTTTTAAACTCTAAAGTTTCTGAGGGACATTTTTTCATTTCCAAAACATATCTATCGTGTAAACCAACTTCTGTCATTTTATGCAAAGGTGAGATTCTGTACGAGCGAAATGGCGACAGTTAGCAAGATATCACGATCAAGAGCAGTTGGTAACAGCCTACTGATCAAAATCCGAGTACAAACAAATGAATCCGCATGGGACGAGCAATGGTCGGTTTGTATTCACACTCAGTTCAGTGGGCTATTACTTGACTGGAAGATCGACAAAATCAGAGTGGCAAGTGAGTTCTTGTTTGATGCTTCGCCGAAATCTGTGTAAACCAATTACTTCTGTCTTGTTTTTGAAACACTACATCATACATTTTCCCTCTGTGGGCTAAATATTACCAAGTTTGTCGAATTCTGACAGTTAAAAACGATGTAGAAACGACAGAGTGACATAATCGTCACCTGGAACAATTTGCGATGGCTTTAGCCGACATATCTGTTTATCAATAAATGAGAGGATCCGGGATTTTGGTTACATATTGTTCATGGAAGCTGTAGGTACTTTCTTCCAAGCTTAATGCTGATGGCATATTAGTTGCAGACCCAACGCTGACACACAATTGCCTAGTTCGTATGGTATGTGCCTGGTGATGGGAAAGGGATGAAAAACAGCCTAAAACAAACGGCGATACCGTGTGACTACATCGTGCAGGACCGAAATTCTATTGCCTTTCTCGAGTGCGACTGATTACATTATACATTTTTGCTTTCGTCAGCTATTTGCAAGGTGTTGTATGAAGTTTTAATGCACTGACGACCCACAAATGCCTAAGAGTACAGGACTATCTGAACAGACTACTTTTTTGGGTGTAACTGGACCAGCGAAATCGCAGAGGCACAATTTTCTGTTATTCAGCCACATCATGCGTGAATCGGACCACTGAATAACTCTTCATCTCAAGTAAACTGCCTGGGGCCAAATCGGATGAAGCTACGTGGAATGCTGCTCTGTTTCGGGCATTTGTGTTTTTGCGCAATGCCCCGTTAAGTGATCCTGCTGTTCAGTGTACTCACTAAAAGGAAGGGCACAGTTATTCAAACACATTTGGTATTCGACGTTCGGCGAGCATTGCACTATAAAACCTCATGTATGATCCACCTCTTTAGCCGCATATTGACGTATGCTGGTAGAACCTGTAAGTATTAGGCTTGGACTGAGTTTAGGCAACATAGGCTCTGCTGTAACATTGACAAAGTTAACTTATTTTTTATGCAAATCCATTGTATCCCAATTGCGGAAGCATCCTGTGTTTAGGATGATAATGGAGGAAAAACTCCGACCAGCGTAAATATGTGTACTGTGTTCAAAGTGGTGGTTCTACTTACTTTCCATAGATTTTTTTTCAGTTTTCCGAAAGATGAGCAAGCTAGATCATTTGGAACGCTACTTATTCGTCCTGAGCATGAGTTGCCCACATTGCTGAGCAGCCACTAGCGGCTCATTGGCTGTTAGCGTTCAGACTACTAGCCGAGAGATCGTGGGTTCGAAACTCGTTTGAGTTTCGTGAGATGTGCACTGCTGATGATTTCAACAAACAGGAGGTGGGTGCGAACCTGAACTGACGATGTCACCTCGATTGGTGATGAAACGTTTGCAATCCATCAGTCAAGCTCAGTTAACAGACCAACAACCAAGCAGTGCACCTGAGCTACCTATATTCCACAACATTGCCAGTGCAGGAGGTTATTGAATGCTTCTAAAATAGATAGCCTGTGGTACTAAAGCGTGAATGGGACAGTTGTTACTTTTCCAAAATGCTTTGCAAATCGTTCTTGACTGGCTTACATTGGACAAACCGCAAAAATTTCGGTATCACTTATTAAAACAATTTTACAAAGGGCATCCTGTAATTAGTACAGTGGAGAACATCAAAGTTACATTAACTAACTTTATTGTTAAGCACTGGTGCGAACGTTAAAAAAATATTTTCCGTCGCTGCAGACAGTGCGCAACCGTAGCCTAACCTCAGGTGAAATCTCAGTTGTATTCTTTGCTGTAGCTTGCGTCGACTCCATTGAACCAGTTAGGAAGCGTACGTTCCTGATCATTGTCAGTGCCTTCTTAAAGTAGTCACGTATCTTTTCTGGTTAGCCTTGTTTCGACTGCGGAGACGATATCCATCGTTAACGTAGCTTGCCACATCTCCTGCCGACAGATAATAGAGTTCAGTTCGCAGACCACGAATTTGTTTAGTTTATTTGCACCTCAAGGATTCTAGTATTTGCGTACCATACCTTCAAACGGGTTCTTATGAAGCTGTCAAGCAAAGGAAGCATAATAATGTGCCCAGTGTTTTGCGGTCATTTGGGGGGAAACCAGTGGTCATCAGATGATATTTTCTTAGAGAAGGTACGCCTTTGCCAGCAGAATTAAGGCCGTCCACAAACTGTTATTTTATAAGCCTTCACTTGGAGAGACGACCTAGTGCAATATCACGTTACTTCACGCACAGCACCCTTTATTGTGCAAGAAATTTTCTGTTAGGGATTGGGAGAATGAACATCTGGAATTGATGCACAAGTTATATGCCGGAATCGGCTAGGTGCAAGACGAGACGGAACCGCACACGAGCTCAACAGTCTGTACGTTGGCTTAACGCGTAGACTGGAGGATACCTGACGGATGAAATAGATAGGTAGTCACAACAACCTATGGATTGGTCGCTCAACGGGTGATAGGCTAGGCTGTGCACAACTAGGCCCAAATTCTAATCAACTTGCAAAAACTAGGAAGTTCGACACTCCGGAAACAGGCCAAAAACAAAGGATGACGTGGCTTTTATCCAAGTGTATATGTGCGTCGAGCCAAAGCCATTCTACAATCAACCCTTGTGTAGTAATACAGCTTTTATGACCTTGTGAAATGAAATTAGCACCGGCTCTGCTAAGGCCCATTCGATCAATCACCGAAGACAAAATAAGAAGGATAATTGTTGAAAACTTGGAGAATGGTTTGAAAACTTCAATGATAACAAAAGATTCTTCTATAAAACCTAGATGAATAGGTCCCTTAACACTTTGCTGCATCTCAAAGTGGTATTTTTGGAATATACCTCTTGTGACAAAGTGTCCCGATAAGGAGTAGAGAGCAAAGGATGGTTGGCAGCTTCCTTCGAGAGAAACATTTCATACAAATAACGATCAAGTTAAAAGGCCAGTTCTTAGGAACTATCATTAATGGAGGCATTTTCCAAAACTGTGGCAGGCCAATGGGAAATTATTCCAAGATAACAACATAACCAGAATCCTTTAAATTCTCTTCTGAAATGCAATTACATCCAACAAGAAACTAAATAAACCTTTTGGGATGGACTACTCTCCTCAATTTCACATCCCTCTCTTTGCCACAGACCCACCCATTCCTTTTTATGTTTGAAGAAATACGGGAATTTTTTCCGGAGTAAGCAAACATTTGTAAGTTTTGAAATTATCAACTCGTCTACGCGTTTCATTTTGACACTGCGTGCAAATGTACTGTTGTGTGAACTGTGCCGACACATACGAAAAGTGGAAGTTAAGAGAGTGCAGAAAATAGTAAGCCAGATTTTTATCATTTTCGATCGATCTCGGATTGTTGTCACACTATTTGCGCTGACCTACTTAACGATGTAACAACTATCACCTCCCTGAGCTCGTTCCTTGTGGGTTGTTCTAAACCGAAACTCAAAAAACCTGCCTGAGCTAATTAGTCCTCGAACAGTACCATTTTGTACGTATACTTTTCGTGTTTTCTTTGAAACTTTCATGCCCTTTATAACACTTTGCGGGGTGTACTGACTTTTGGTCTAACCATAGTGGCATAGGCTCGAGATATTCTATCCTGATAATGAAACACAATATACAAAACTGAGTTCTCGCAGTCTATCAGAACCTCGAACGGGTCTGATGAACAGCATGGAAGCACAGTGACTAGGATAGATAGCCAAGGAGCAAAATCGGAAACCAAGATCACGAATTTCAACGAGCATAGATAATAATGTTACATTCGAAACAAACCAATTTCTTGGTGAAAAACAAACCAAATTCAAGCCCATTTGAAGGCCTTATGAATTTCCTGCAACTATCTATATACTCTGATGCATCCATCTTTTGCAAGGTTGAGCAGCGTTCACATCGATTTTTGGCATCTCAGTACTCAGACTTTAAATACAGTACTAGAGTTAAATAGGATTCGTGAGATACTGATAACAAAACCAATGGTATAGTAAATTCGTAAAAGAGTCGCTCCAGGAAAGCTGTCAGGTAATAAGTTTCGAGGACCCAAACATCCTAGTGGAAACTAGAGAATTGACCGTTAAAGTATTTCTATTTTCTAAACCGGAAGTATATTCAGGATGTTGGCACAGATAGTTACAAAAAATCATTCTCCAATACCTTTTGCGGATAAGTCTACATCACGGTACCGTTCTAAAACTTTTATGAATTTCGTTCTTTCTAGGTATTTCCACAGCTCTGGACTTCAATTGGAGGCTATGAAATTTTCGCTACCCCATTATTCCCTGCGCTCCCAAATGTGCACCGTTTACGCCGCTTTACGACTCATCAATTGTGCCCTCTACTGTTTAAGATTGCACTTTCGAAGTAAACATCCAATAATGTCATGTGGCTAGAAAAAAGGCTCTGGCGCTGGCGCTAGATGATATGTTTTTCTGTTTAATACAGCGCTAATGGCTTACACATTCACACCTGTTTGCTGCAGAATCAATGAACAAGTTTTTTACTGTCAATTCGGTCAAAATGAGAGGGCGAGAAACTAAAACAGCAATGAGGGTGGTTGAGTATGTCAGCTTGTATCGAGAGGGCTTACAACATTTTTTTTCGGTAGTTGCTAATTTGTGAGACCTTGGGTAATATACGAAAGTTTTGTAGTCCACTTCTCACATATCTTTATATCCTCTTAAACCTCAGAATAGAAGACAGGCTCTTTACAAACGTCTGTTCATTGATGAATGACTGTTCCCCGATCCCTGAAAATAGAATCCAATTTTTTCTCTTGAGAAACGTCATTATATTTAAGGATAAAATGATCAGAATACTCCCAAAAATTGCAACAAGGAGCGCGCAATCCGGTCAGATTACTTCAGCCAGGTTATGTCCTGTTACCTGTTTTATTCTCCACAAAATAGGTTCTCGTTTTCATGGGTATTGTCAAGTAACCTTCGTGTGATCATTTAAAAATCCTCCTAACCGGTTCTCATTTCACTTGTGACGTGACCGTCAACTTCATTCTAGAAGTCTGAAAACACCCTACTTGACCCACGATAATATCCAGGAAGCCCGTCCGTTGCACCCACGGGAGTCTGAAACTTGGTTCCACTGACGGTCAGTGGCTCCCAAGATTATTACCTCCAAAACTTTTCTTGAGAGGTTCAAAAAGCAGCACACAAGGCATCCGAGATGTCTGAGTAAAACCTGGGTTGTTAAAAAAGAGGATGCAGCTAGCAGCTTGATGGAGAATTTTGTTCAGAGCTCATGCAAGGTGAAATGTTTCACCTCAACGGCACAAAGTACTTGAGCCCATCAGAGCCATTCTGGATGGAACTAAATCTGCATCACCTATTGCTTCCTTACTTTATGAACTTTTTTGTTAACAAGAATGCCCGTCATACGGTTCTACTTCACATAATGCCGCGATTTCTGTCTAAAAGCACCATGTGGATGCTGTTTATGAGCCAAAAGAGATATCAGTTTTCACCTCAAAATGCAAGCAAATATGCGCAGCCGATATGATTTCTAAGTATTTTGTACATGTCAGCTTTAAACAACGCATTAATTTTAAGTGGACAGCTTTTGTTCAAAGCCGACGAGAAGACAGTCATCCAGTTTTTTTAAAAAAAATAGGTTAACATCTATGTTCTTCCCCCGTAAAAGCCAGGACGAACGGAGGAAATACACTATTCCTTCCTATCCAGACATCCGGAACTGTCCGGAAAATATCCATATTCCGGCCATATAAACCAACTAACCGCGATCTCCAAATATCTTCAATGGTACAAGTTTTAGTTGGATAAAACCGCGACCGGAGCTCTGACAGTTTAGAGTAAACATACATACCAAGACACCCGATGGACGACGATTAGCAAGTACCATCTGTGTGATTGGTGAATTTCCAGACAAACGCATTAGCAACGGGCGTATTTTGCCCAACCATCCTGCCTCCGTTGCACTCGAACAAAGAATTCCAAGTCCCACTTATACTGTTAGGCAATGTGTTTTATGCCCTGCGTTATTTAACTTCGCTGACTCGTTGGACAACGCCAAATTTACTGCACATTGGCACCTATCACTGCCCTATCACCGTAGTCTCTCTTACAGACTTTACTCCGGTGACCATTTTCGAGATAAATAGGACAACCATGGGCCACCAACATAACCGAATAATTTTGTCGATGACAGTTCAAGTTAGTCCGTGTGGCAGAATAGGGAATCCATGCTGGCAATGTCCGTGTTCACGCCGGCTGGCGGGTTAGAATGTGGCTCATCCGACTTTCGGTTTTCGATAACCGAATAAGTTGGATAGAAAAATGAGGAAACTTGCCATGCATATACATAGCAGTGAGTAGCTTGACCTGTCTTCTTCAAGGATTCACTGAATTTCTCCCACTGTTGCGCTTTGGGCCATTACCACAATTTAGTTCTGGATGAGTGCTTCCAGGATCGTCGACGTTCTTCAACAAATCACTAACGAAAACCTTAGTTAACAAATGTGATCCTGTAACCGGACTTGCAACAATGTTCCCCTATAGTAATCAACTACAGACAATAACATGTGATGTCTTACTAACCCCAATACACCCTCGCCGCCCTCCCCCAACCCCAATTGAGCAACAAAATAATTCTGAAAACCAAAAGACTGGGGACTGAAACGTTGGCTTCCGTCAAAACCTAAGGTGAGTCTGGCCTAGCCACAGCACCGGTAATAAACCGATTTTGCCTCTGAATCTCTAGAATGTCATGAGTGACACCATGAATGCCCTTCAATCTGAGAATGAAATACACATACCTGACTGAATATTCTGCGGCTGAATCCTAGAAACAAGTAGATGTCCCAACAAGAAGACAGTTATCGGTGCCTCAGATTATTTCAGCAAACTCGCTTGACAATCTCTCCAACTCTAGTCATCAAGTAGATAAGCAGACGCTTCCTGTTTTCTTATTATTCTTAACGGTTAGTTGAAGCTTGCTGCATTTTTATTCGATACGTGTATTGCTGTCAGCTCAATGGTCAAACTGGAGATTTACGACAAAAATCAGCTCCTCATCGAGAACGGAATTTCGTTGGTTTTCCCGGAATATTTTTCCGGATTATTTATCAAACTGGTTTCTCGCGGATAATGCGTAAAATAAAAGATAAAAGATCCCTAAAACGAAGTCTCTGGTCAAACAGTTCGATCTTTCCGAGAATCAGCACGTTAGTGTGACGAAAACTACATTAGACTATATTCCGAGGAATTAGGTGACACAGATACATATACATCGATGCATCTCAACACCGTCGGGCTCATGAAGGGATGTGGGGAAAATTAGAGTAAAGTAAATCAGCTACGTAGAAGTTATATATATATATATATATATATCTGACA
>SJOL01006745.1:122056-133970 GCA_004794785.1 Opisthorchis felineus
TCTATGAGTTTGCTTGGGCAGCGTACATGAAAACCTGAAAGGAGATCACATTGAGCCAAATCTGTAAACTCCAACGCGGTCGGCAGCTACGTTCAAGCAGCTTACACCCTGAAGGTGGCCGCACAAGCCAACTGAGGTGTTAGAATTCTAACACCCGACCCTGGAAATATCTTACAATGTTGACTTAGGCGCATGCTGCGTGTATGAGTTGCGACTAGATATCCTTGAATGGGGCTCCTTAGCTGCACAATGCTCTTAGCTACAAATCATTTGCGAATGGAACAAAACGTTTTACTCCAGAATGTCGCATTTTGTTGCGTATGTGCTCAGACCAAAAACCACCCTAATCTGCATTCATATTTTCGCAGCTCACTAAATTTCATAGTCCACTGGAACGATCATACCTCCGGCGGAAAAATTCTGGTGAAATACGTTCCTAGCATCCCTGGGACCGCAGGATGCCTAGGTGGCCCTCAAAAGTTTGGACTGTTATTCTGAACTCAGTTGCCTGTCTGTTTTAGTCCATCAGGAACACGTCGTAGCTTTCGAAAATTCAATTCCATTGTGCGAATACTGAGCGCCTCCTTGAATACATCATCCAAATTTTGGTGAATTTGCCGCCTTTTGATTACACACCTTTCCTTAATTCATGGATAACGTGTGTTCAAACCGCTATTCCCTTGGCTTGTGTCAAACATGCTTTTGACGCGCGTGCTTTCTGGCGTCTTGGTAATTGGCCAGTCAGAAAGCTGACTTGTTCGTGAATCACATTGTAGCGGGGGATGTCAGGAAGCCAGCGGCATTCGACGCTTGCGAAGATGTAGTGACGGCACTCCCCGGTTCTGAAACGTGCAGATATGGAGATTGATTCTATTGGAACACAGAGCACACATTCACACAGTTTGGGTTACGCAGTACAGAAAACCGGGAGGAGGCAACAACGTGGACGTACTGAAACCGAAACTACAGGCACAAGTCAAGCACAGGTACAGTAGCAGCTCAAGGTTACTTAAAAGAGTTACAATCTGGCCACTGCTTCTTGTCTCGGGCTCGTCGGGGGCACCTGTAATAGGGAGAAAGAGAGATACGCAAACATTAGGTCATAGGACAAACATTTGTAGGCAGGTACAGCCAAGTCTCAGTTGCTTTACAGCATATAAATTTGAATAACGCGCACCTTTGGTCCACTTTGTTGAAACTAGGAATGCACATTGCTCATGTTGTCAGTTACTTCCACCAGCCAAGTCCAAAACATCAGCATCCCATTTTGTGCATCGTATGTTTTTCTCCAGCTCATTGCCTTTGTACCGTTGTGACAATATTCACTCTTCTCAAACCACAGCTTTCCAGCAACGCGCGGGCGAGCTGAGGGTGTCTCAGCAGATAACCTAAAACCGCGCAATTTTTGTTAACCGCTGATATAGCCGGTTTACAGGATCTCAATCCGAAGCCACTTCTTCGTGTTCCTAAATCGCTTCTTGATTTTTCAGTTCAGCTGGCGATTTATAAACAGCTTTGTCGTTTCGAATGTTTTAAAAGAGCTATTCCTCTGCGCGTATTGTAACAGCTTTTGAAAATCTAACTGAAGGCTAACTGAATGCCCGAACGTACAGTTTAGTAGAACGCCTGTGGGAAATACAGTCCTCCGGCGCATTTGGTCAATTTTTGGTCCATAACCGAAGCCCTGTAGTTGGTAAGGTCTCTTACAAAACTTCCGGTCAAGCGTACTACATTCCGTAATGCTTGGAATGATAATAATAGGTCTATTTCCCAAATGTAGGCAGTAATATTGCTTGCATCCTCCATGCTCAACAATATCCGTTTTTCTCGAATAATGCGCCTCCGATAATCGGTAAAAACTACTAAGCGTCTGATACTGATCTGCCTGGCGGCACCAAAACTTGAGCCTCACAAAAAACACTCTGGCTAATTGGGCCTTCTTTGCAAGATCTCAATATTCCCCCTCCTGATTTCTCACAGCAAGTCGAAGGCGAAATAGTATGGTTGAATTGGTTCTGTTCAACCAGGAAGTGAAGCACTTAGAGTTTATTCATTGGTGACCATAGTACACACAACCACCAATAAGTTCCCAAATTTCGCTGATCCCGAACGGGCAGCTTCGGTTAACCTGTTAGCTATAGAATAGAGCAGTATTCCGGGGCCGGGGAAGAGCGTGTACTATGAGGATTTATAAAAATGCAGAGGACTGGTAACTGATCTTTCCGGAGAAAACTAGATGAAATCCATGTAGCTCCGCTCGCTGACGAATAGACCATGAAATCCGTTTGGATTTAGACCTTACCTGAAGGAAGACGCGCCAGTTGCTAGGAGTCGCAATTCTAAAATGAATTGTGAACATAGATGCAATTGTTGTTCCTGACGAGAAAGCAGCGCAGACTGCGGCTGTCATTTTTTTCTATGTTGGTGCCAGATGTTTGTGCTTGAATGCCTCCATACCCAAATACACCGGCCGTAGAAATGCCATATGTTTCATCTGCACAACTAAACAAGGAAATGTTCTTAGCTGATTAAGGGAGATTTTGGTTGTTAATTGGAATCTATCTGTGAATTAAGAAAAGGCATTTGGACAAATGAATACTTTTTGGCACGTCATCGATAGTCTCCTACATATTTTAAAATAAACTTGGGCCAACGAACATGCACAAGTTTAGTTAACAAAAATTGCCTATCGATTGTCATGGGAATTAGAGATT
The DNA here is from genome assembly GCA_004794785.1 of Opisthorchis felineus. Lineage (NCBI taxonomy): Eukaryota > Metazoa > Platyhelminthes > Trematoda > Opisthorchiida > Opisthorchiidae > Opisthorchis > Opisthorchis felineus. Next base: position 124,771 of record SJOL01006745.1, read on the forward strand.
TGTGGTTAACTATGACGGATTACTTTGCCAGGGCGCAAGGCGGCAACCAATCTTCTAAACCCATAACTTAAGCCCGTGAATTTCGCTTGCCATGGCTTTTGCGATGTTTAACCTCCTAACCATGGATCTCAGAGGCGGCTCCGGGCTAAACTCATACAATACAATTAATGTCCTCCGTCGGCCATGCTGCAACTGATCAGGAAAAAGCACCAGTCCAACTAACTGTAGTAACCGTGATTCTAGACTCAGATTCTACATTCTAGATTCTAGACTCAGAAAGTCAAATCCTCGACCCCTCTCCTAACTGGATGTCTGAATTTCGTAAACCCTGGTTCTAACCCACTGATCAACCAAAATTTCGTTTTCGCTGCGGTGTTTACATGTATATATGTAACAGCGAAACGAAGGAGTGCCGAAGGACGATTCCTCGCACGAATGTGTGGTTTCCTGAATGCCCTATTCGTCTCCCTAAAGATGACGGCCGGGACGCAGTTAGATGTAAAGGATACACACCATTTGTGTGCACTAATTTCCAAGCTTGTTGTTCCAACGGATACGGTTGAGCATGCAAATGCAAATCCATCCACAAATGGCTGTCCTTTCCGAATGGCTGGAAAGCTAATAAGTTCACTGCGTCCCTGAGTAAAGTCCGTAGGTGTTTCATAATCAGGGACGCAGTCTAAAAGGATCCTGTCCTTCCACTTTCCCCACAGTGCCTCATATATTTCCCACTAACAGCTTGTATATATTTCGCCCGCGTGACAAGCCTCGAGATACTGTGCGTTCTTATAGCATATCGTAACCATATTTAAAACAACGTTAGGAGATAATCAATGAGCAAAGCCCAGTACGGTGCCGGAGGCGACAAATTAATAAGAATAAGGAGAAGCTTTAAATGTGCTTTTACTGACAAAAGGAGAAGAATATAAACATACAGAGTGCCGATAAAACATATGTTTGTCACGCAGTACAATAGAGAGAGCTAAGAAGCCGGCTCCAAACTGCAAAGAACACATATTGTGATACGGCAGACAGGCGACCAAAAACAGTGCCCAGCATGACAAAATTCTGCTTCACAGTAGTGTACTTCCTCAGGTCCTAACCAGACACAAAAGCTAGTAAATTGTAAGGGTAAGGCAATTTAATTTAATTAATTAATTAATTAATTCAAAACAAAACCGACCCAACCGCACGATCAAAGTGCTTCAGTAAAATAATACTGACGATCAGCTATCATCCTGGTATAAACGAATGAAACTTCCTGAGTACCTGTTTCAAAGGTGGCCTGAATTTGAAATGGCTGCATAGCAGAGTATAGCACTTGTCGAAACAACACTCCTATTAAAATCATGAGCCAGCCGACTCCTAAGGAGCGACGTTGCTAAGTTTTTTTCTGGACAGGAAAGATGAAAAACAATAAAAGTCGTTGCTAAAAACTGTTGCCCACGATGCACGATGTCTTGGAAAAATGCCAAATATTGCGGCATCCTCCAGATGGGTCAGGATATGCAAAACACCAGGTAGGTGGAGTGCCTTATCCAAAAGATAAAATGCCTGGATATCTTCACAGCGACAAAAATTTGATCTCACACAATAGGGAATGCATCAAACCACGTAGGGGGACGTTTTCAGGGACACCACCCATCTAAGAAAGGTCAAGCATCACAATATCTTTATGATGCTTTCACTTAAATCTGCGTAGCCTTGGCTTCCGGGCTCTCCACAGATATGTCCTATTTTTAACCAGAAGACATTACCTGCCGAGAGAAACATTTCGATTCTACGACTGCTCTTTACAGATGCCTTGACTCGCCCGTGGCATTTTGAAGAGTATCATCTAATTTGGTATGTGAGTTGACTCTCACATTTCTCTTGTTACACCGCGTGTAGCTCAAAACACAAGCACACCGTATCTAGTAGAGGATCCCCGTCAGAGGCTTATCATTTCTCAAATGCTAAAGCCAGTTAAGTTTGCAGATACGAATTTCGGCGAGCCTTGCTTACTTTCGCGCGGCTTTGAAATAGCAGATTGCGATACGCTGTGGAGTTTACCGCGGACAACGGAGTACCACCCAAGCCAGCACTTTCGATTAGTTCATGCTGCTTGGTCACTGAAAACCGGATTAGTAGCCAGCGACTTTGCTCCATAGAGCAATGTTAGACAAGAACCACGTAGTCACCAAACATTTTCAACAATGGTACTAACCAATCATACCGACAGCCTGCCATCCACGATTTGCCAAGAGCCGTATCTTGTAAAAGTTTGACGCGGATCCCTGAAAGCATTATTCACCTAGATGGCAACCCTGATATCCTTCGGCCTTTACTCGATCGTACAATGTGTATTGAGGTAACAAATGTCTTAAAAAGACGCTTAGAAACCTGCTCAATAAACACAATATTTTGCATTAAATGGCTTTATAGTTAAAACTCTGATTTTCTCAAGCATCAACATCCCTAATATCCACATCGGAAACAAAGCTAAACATCGGAGGAACAATGTCAGAAAGGGTGGCTGAAAATCGGTACTCGGGGAGGCGGTTAGTAGGTTCGGGAGGTTAGGAAATCTGCCTGGGAAAAGGGCATCAAGTGAAATTGTCACAAAATAAATATGTGTTGAGTCTTTAGCTGACAGCATGACGAAGCAGACCTTACCGCGTGTCAAATCGGGATCCACGTTTGGGTCTGTTTAAAACAAATTTGCAACAAGCACTATCGAGAGGGATGGGGAAAACGTAATACAAAAATGGGACCGCCTAGAAAGTTGAATCGGCGTAGCGGATGACGTTTTCATCAAACATCCGAAGGATTCGGGGTTGGATAGACGGACGATTCCATTTTCGGTCGGAGCAGACGCAGAAAAGCGGGTAGAGATGAGACAAAACTGCAAGCGAAGACGGACAGGCAACAAAATCTTGACATTTGTTACTATACAGTAATCAGACCTTTGTAGTGGCCTGGCTACCCAAAAAGCTACTTTACCAGGAGTGTGTGGCAAAGAAATAAATATAATTACTCTGAATTGCATACACGATAATAAAAAGAGTCGAATGGAACAGACTCACTAAGAATTGTTCTTTTTAAAATAGTTCGTCGTTGGCCCAGGCCAGTGAATAAATAGTAATCCGGTCGTGGATGTCCAGGGGTCTTCTCTCCGGGAAGCTCTAATATACAATAAACTCCGAAGACAGTCTGAAATGTTTTGATACCAGACTTAGCACATGAAGCTCGCGAATAACCGCTGTAAGCGCGAGTGAAATGAGAAGAGAAAATCGGAGAATGCGACCACGCCTGTATTGTATGTAATTTTGTACAAATGCGTGTTTTTGTGGTTTTGCGTATTCAAACAAAAAAACGTTTATGGAATTGATGAAATACGTAACGTTATAATGAAAGCAAAAGAAAGGTACAAAACACCACACCTTAAGCGGGGGCGAAAACCCTGGAAGCTAGCACCAAGGAAGCAAAGCGGCGTTGTATCAACAATCGTAAATCGAGGTAACCATGAGGAGTCAGAACAACTGGTAAAAATAACCGCTGATTGCCATTGCTTCACTAGTGGACTCAACAACATTCAATATCCAATGGCTGGGTCGCTTCAAGCGCAAATAATGTAGTACCCTCCTGTGAGCTCTTTCGTCTTAAGACGGATGAGACACAGAGTGTTGTTCTGAATCAAATGAACTAGAAATAAGTTACACTGGAGCGCGCGGCTTCCACTGGACAGATTGCTGTCAACCTTCCATGGTTCAGATGTCATAGGATCAACATAAATCTCGCTGAAGCGGACGGATATATTAAGGCTGTAAATATTTAAACTGTAAAATATAACCGTAAATGCCGCGCAGGATGAGCAAGTTCATGATGGCAGATGGCATTCTACACGTTCGGATCGGAGGACGGTCCCAAACAGTTCCTAAAGAAGGAAAAAGGCCTTTAAGCTGCACACTCATTAAATCCTAAAATTGATCTCGCTGTACGACTCAAAGAAAGCTCGCGGAATCAGAAGACAGACTGTCAGTTGGAGACCCAGACCAATAGATGTTTTGTCGCTCACCAGGGAGGTTTTAGCCATCTACCTATTGATAATATACGCAACCATGACCGGTATCAGCTGTCTGAGAGCCCGCTTAATAGCAAAACGGTCGTTAACGGTTGGATTGCGCTTAGTATTTGGCGAGCACGAACCAAGCATTCTGGAACACAACGGCTCGTACCAGTTAGGTAGTGGATGCCTGGTTGACTCTCAGGGACAAGTGGTTCTCCCGGAGTCTACAGAAGCCTTGGTCCTATGGGGCTTACAGCGGTCGCAGACGATGTACAAAGTGCTCCTTGGACTGGACACACGGTGAAATGTCCACCGGACAATTATCCATCAATACAATTCGTCGCACCAATATGGCCAAACCTTATTTTCAAGCAAACTTGAATTGCACGAGAATGCTTGAATTCATCGAAAATACTAGGCACCCGAGAAATTTCATCGATGACAGGGCTTAGCGTGGTAGATCCCGTCATCATGAGCTTGAGGATGACGATGAACAGCCAGCGATGTTTCAAATGAAGGACTGCTGTGGACGCCAAAAAATACAAAACGCCTACAGCTTCCTGAGTAGTATTCCGAGCCACCCTAGAAGTAGAGGGAATACAGAGTTGCAAAGTGCGGCCACATCAATCACTAAGGGGTCTAGCGTGTCCTGTAAACTTCACCGAACGTTAAAATACTCACAAATCCGAAATAGTCTGCGGATATGCTTAGTCTTAGGTCAGGCAGGACAGGAGAGAATGAGAAAGTTGAAAATAAACAGTGGTATTAGTGCCAACAGTAGCAAAGAGACGGGAGAGCTTTCGAAGTTGCCTTACAATTGTGAAGCCCCAAATTCTGACTCGCAATAATCCAGGGTCTGTGTCACGCCGATATTTGGGATGATGGTCATTGCGGTGGGATGCATGCCCGGGGTCTTGCTGCCAAACAAATCATTTGAGCTTGATGAATGAAACCTAAGTGAGCAAAAGATTTTGGCTGACGTGATTGTCGAACTTGTGCCTAATCTATTTCGAACATTCCCTGAAGCACTGAAAAGCGAGTAGGTATTGTGTCACCTTTCTTCTAACTCTTATGGGTCAAGTAGCCAGGTGAATAGCTACGGACCGAGTGATCTCAGCAGCGTTCCGTGAAAATGTTTAAAACAGATGGCACTCTAGCATAATTTGGAATGTGCGATGCATAACCATCTTATCCCCGCTCAGTCTAGGTTAAATATGGGTGTCTTATTTTGTTAACCAGTCTATATACCCCGGCCAAATCACGGTTGCACCGGACAAAATGAAATAAGCTAAGATTGGTTATGCTCAGTCCCAATTTTTCTCTCAACGAAACACAGGTTCTCCGCTTCACAATTCAAGGCCAGCAGCAATTCAGTCGCGCTAGGAAGGTGGGGGGTGAAGGTGCCCTAATAAAGATGAAGGAAGAACTCTATGGCTGTTTCCATGCGTCATTCTCCACAGGGCTCACCTGCTGGTTAGAATCCTTCTCGGCATATTGCAGTGTAATATTTGCTGACCTCTGTGATCTGTTCTATCGCACTGAGAGCGACCCAAACATGATGGTTTCGGCCCTGGAAACTTCTTCACTACTGGCTGACCGTAGCGGCTTTCATAAGCTGGCAAAGATGTGCGATCCGCTGAACCTGAAAGGATAAATTCCAGGCAAAGTTTTCCATCTACAGGTAAAAGTCAAAAGCATGATGGAAAGGAGGCCTTTCGAACGGGCTGGTTTAGCAAGGAAAGATGTGACGAGACCCTACATCACTCGGCAGCTACTACTGCATTATATCTCTGTTCCCACTTATTGCCGAATTCAACCTACAGTCGGTACATTTGCTGCTCATTTCCGATGTAATCTGATTTTCTGTCTATCCCCCAGTCTACCATCTGCGCTAATCCATGCAGTTGTTGTAACATGCTTATCTGGCGGGCCGAACAAATCGGGTCGGCTGATTCTCGTCACTGCCGCCTAAAACCCCCGGCTCCAGACTCGCCCTTCATTTCTACATTGTGCGTTTTACGTACAAATGCCGCGGTAAGACCCGGACGATAAAGGAGAGGGGAAAGGTGAGTAACCCTTCTGACAGCTCTTCAGGGGAAATTCCCCTCAATTGCTTATTATTAAGTCACCCACTGCCATCACTCTGTCGTCAAAGCAATGTCTCCTAACCGCCCCCTAGTTTGGACACGAACAGGCAAGTGCCCTTACACTCACTGTCCGGAAACCTGCGTAACTATGCGCACATTGCCAACGCAATAATAACCTTAATATCTTTATCCTAATTTCTCATCTTTACTTTTTACATTTACCTCATTCCAGACAGACGCTGCTCGTTTGTTCAAGGCGCGTGGCAGGCAAAGTTGTTCACCGGGTAACAATCTGCGATCGTAGTCCGATCACAAGCACACTGGCCAATTCCTGCTACAAGAAAGTTAAAGGTATTGCGACGTGCTTTGTTTTGTTCACTGACCGATGTTTTTGTGCGAGAGATTGGAGTCATATTACGCAGTTGTGTATCATGTAAACCGGTTGAGACCACTGACCGTGAACCAATAGTACAGTGAACATTCCACCTGTGATTTGCTCCTCTACCTTTGAAGTCGGGGCTTCTTGACTGTGAGAACGAACTACACCCATGCCACCGCCCTCAAATCTAAGGATCATTCCGGTAAGTCTGTGAGTTCCTGATGCCACCAGAATAACCCCAAAGCAAGAACCAGTTCCCCTGAGAAAACTCGTGGAACCCTTGGGGTCCGTAAGCTCACGAAAACCCTGATTTCAAGAGCAACCTTAGTAGAGGTAGACAGTTGGCTAACCCACGATTTCCAAACTCTCGGAAGAATTTTGATGATCACTTAAGGTCACAAAAGCCGGGTTTCTGAAACCAAACCCACAGATACTCGAGTGTTCTACAACCATTCAAGTGGATTTGTCCACAGATCAAAACCAAACAGGTGACTGTTTCAAAAATTATCGATTTAGGAGGGAAAACAGACAGCTTTGCGCGCCGTCAGTATCTCAGTTGCAAGGAGAGCAGCAGGTTAACTTGGATAGTGAATAACTCTCTTCCAACAGAATTAGGCTATTTTTCGGGACTTCCGAGGTTCAAATAGAAGAGCAGGTTCCACTTTATCCACTTCTCCCTCACTAAGTTAATTGCCAGGTTTATGCTAGTCGTCATGTTTTCCGGCTCTAAGACGCTTCCGTCTTTTATTGCAAAACTTCGCAACGCACAACTCCCGCAGCAGATTGCAGCAGAATTAGCATTGTTCCTGAAAGATGCCTCGACACTAGGCATCGTAGGCCGTCTTTTCTACCATCCAAGTCACGGCAACATGGTTAACCGAGGTGAAAGCGATTGAAGCTTTTATTCTCAAAGAAGTAGGTGATTTCTAAAGATTATATATTATTATATATTATTATTATTATTATTATTATATAATTTCCTGATATATTAAAATAAAGAAGTCCACTTCCTGATGTCTACCCAGTGAACCACCCAAAAATGAAGCTGCTTTGAAGGTCGGCGTAACCAGGAGAGATGTTAGAGGAGCATTTTGTGGTGAGTTAACTTCGGCACCCGGGTTGGACGGATTGTTAAATTGTACTTGTCGCACTGTAGGATTTCCCGGACTACATCTCGTACTTTTTCACTACCCGTGTTTCTTTGGGCACACGCAATATGCATTTAAATCGGTCTTACATCGGCTTGGAAGGAAGCGATTGTCAAGCCAATCTACAAAACTGGTGACCAACTATCGCCCGACAGCTAAAGGCGTTTTAGCCTCACTAGCGTACCGTTCAAGTTGATGGGACACACTCTGAAGCAAGCCATCCTAAATCACCTTACTACCAAGAGGTTGGTACCCCCAGTACAAAACGAATTCCTCCCAAAACGTTCTTGCGTGACAAACATGCTGGTATTTGTGGACGGTTTGACCCAAGCTAAGGTCGAGGAACTCATTTCGTAGGCCATATTTTTCGACTTCTCAAAGCATTCGATCGGGTCCCACACGTCTTGCTACTCCACAAACCCGAGTCCTACGGGATTCAAGGGAAATTCTAATATGGATTAGGGCATTCTTATCAGCCAAAACATTTCGAGTGAAAGTGGGCTCGACCTACTCTTCTTCGGTGCCGGTCTCCACCGGAGTTCCTCAAGGCTCCGTTTTGGAACTACTGCTGCTCCTGATCTACGTCAACGACTTTCCAAATGTTCCTTCAACTCCATGGTACTCTTTGCTGACTATTTGAAACCCTGGATTTCAAATGCAAGCGCCCTCCAAATGGATGTATACGTTGCAAAACGGTGGTCGCTGGACTGGCACCGAGTGACGAAAACCGCCTCCATATGTCATTCGGGGGAGGGGGACTCAGCGAACGACTTTTGGTACATGGTGAGAATGAACCGGAAGACACTTTTAGGATAAATGCCAAAAAGGACCTGGGTATCTGGCTCTCTTCAAACATGTCCTTATCTCTAACATGAAAAATCGGCTCATAAGGCATTCGTCGTTCTACGGATGATTCGGCAAACCTTCCCCAGTATTACTCGCATGGATCATCAGATGCTTGATGGTGCTTCTTGAATGTGCCGACCAAGTGGTTTACTCAGGTACAGAAAGGACGTAACACTCATTGAGCGTGTCCAACGAGCTGATACGAAAACAGTTGCCGGCCTTAAATCCGCGGATTATGAAACGCGTTTCGCGGTGCTCGACCTCCTTTTCCTGGAGTATCGTCGCCTCCGGGGAGACCTAATACTTACATATTACTTACTTCCAGGGGAGAGGTGCTTCCAGGGGAGAGGTGCTAAAAAGGTTTCCGCTTGGCGCCAGTTCGGCCGACCCCAATTTTGTGGCGAAACCGATTGTAGTTATAGCCCCTTGTGCTCCGGAAAGCACGCCGACACAACCGGCCGCGACTCCGGATTGCAGCTTCTACTCAACCACCGCAGACCCCTTGACTATCCAGGGCAGAGATGCTCTAAAGGAGGCAAGCCACACGAGGACGTAGTGGCCAAAGTACGTAGTGCTATCTGCGCTTCTTTCCGTACCAGAAAATAAAGGATCAGCAGTGATTCCCACACCCAAACCACAACTTCCGAGCTGGACTGGGTCAGACGTGCGGAGACAAGCGGCGAAGCCTACCG
>SJOL01006745.1:137466-208436 GCA_004794785.1 Opisthorchis felineus
TCGTGTAGTAGCTGCGTGGAATAACCTTCCTCCGACAGTTGTCCACGCTCCTTCTAGAACCCATTTCAAAGCACTACTAGACACTTTTCTATGCGAGTTCTCGTGCTGGCAAACATACTGCCCCGCGCTGAGAACTTAAAAGCAGTGCTACACCTTTTTTTCGCTTGTGCCTTTCAGGTGAACCACAACCGCTGAACGACAAGAACATAACCGACCCGGGAAACTTGGGCAAAAGCCTCGATCCTGTGTATCAATCCGTGAATCCTTGAACGGGCCATTGGCAAATGAGCCAATCAGAATGCTGGTTGGTACTGGGATCACACGCCGTGCCCTCCACCCGTTACGTCCGGAGCTCAGTGCCAGACCGGGCATGGCATCCGACTTGGATCAGCTTCTGGAAATGGGATTTGAACGGTCTTTAGCGTTTGTTCGAGTTTTTTGGCCATTATTACTTTTTCAGGGAGAAAGCTTTAAAAAACACTGGAAACAATGGACTAAGTGCGGCAATGGATTGGTAATATTTGTGTTGCGCGGACTCGTAATAATCGCAGGATTGTGGAGCATCAGGGGGATAACGAAATAACAGAGTCGGGTGGTGGTAAGGAATCCAAGATATGTTCATTTTTAAGCCGCCGCTGAGGAATGCAAAGAAGCCGAATCTCCTGCGGCTCGTGTGTTCAAGTGTGAGGAGTACGTTTTACTGATAAAGGTTAACATTCTTCCCAGATGCAGCAAAATGTTGAGGAATGATGAAGAAGTTCAACTGCATAGTGTCCGCACTGGTCATGTAAATTATTCAGAATCCGCCGAGTCTTTAAAGCCATTAACAGAAGAGGAAAGGAAACTACAAATGGAAAAGCTTCAGGTAGGTTTTCTCAGTGGTCCGTGATGTTCATCAGTGTGTAAATTTAACCGTTCACTGAATCTCCTGACACTGCTTTGCTGGGCGCGGCCGGACGGGGACCGGATCGGGCCAACCCGGGAAAAGCCGTACATTTTCGCCGAGAGTTAATAGATGGTCGGGTTCAGGGTGGGTATTGCTCGGGTCAATGAAAACTCGGATTGACTTAGGGTGAGGTTCTCAACTTGATCCCTATTCGGAAACATCCTTGCCATTCCTTGTAAAAGGCCCTCGGCTTGTCGTTAAACCACCTAAACTTTGCCATCACCCACGTTTATCGTTATGTCGCACATTAGCACGCATATGACGCCTAAATCTGAGAACTGTGGGTGACAAAAAAGGAAAAACACAACATTGATATATGAAACTGAGTAAACGTTATGTTCACAAAGGGGGGGCGAGATGGCTCACCTCCTTTACATATTTCAGGATGCAGATTTTCTGGTCCAGGTGCTTTGTTGCGCTGAAGCAATGAAATTGCACGCTGGACTTCCGTTTTCGATGGCTTACTGATGTCGACGTCCCACTCGGGTTCAGTTAGTCCTTCCACAGGTAGAGTTGATATGGACCAGCTGAACTGTTCTTCAAAGTGTTCAGTCCGTTGTTTCAGACGGTGTTTCTGTCAACAATTTGAGGTCCCATCACTAAACCCGCACTCCTCGGACCGGTTGATCGGACGAACTGGAACAGGATGTGACTGTTTCCTGTTACATAGGCCTCCATTCCCCAGCCCTCTGCGATCAACCAACGCTGTCTTTCAATCCTTAAGTTCTTCATTATTCGGCGTTTGAGGGATCAGCGCGTGCCGTCGTAGTCGTTTTTCGCTAGTATAGTTTTCCTGGCTTCAGGCAGAACCGCCAAATGTGATGAGATCCAATGTTCATTAAGGTGTGCGAGCAATCTCGGGCAGATGCTTTCAGAGGCTGTGTGCATAGTTTCTTCCACATTTCCATGCAAGTCACCATTACAACCATCGTACCTGTCGCGTTCTGGAAGTCATGTTCTGGGAAAGTCATTCGCCTTCCGACCCTTGCGTCCACATTACGGTCACAAGCATGGTAACCCGAGAACAGTTTAGGACGCCTTGCTATTAAATATAATAAGATAATCGTCCGGCTGTAGCACTCTTTCGGTGCCTGTCTGCCATGCCACCCAAAGAAAGCACGAGGGCTGGGATACTGCCAGGTTGCCCAAGCCTAGACGGGAAGTGGAGAGGCAGAGGTCGGGTTCGAACCACTCAGCCATCCCGCCTTGCTATTGCTCGAGCAGGAGCGCTGCGCATGGCAGCGCCCCATGGATCAGATTACTCGGTATTTGAAACCAGCTTAACTTAATTAATTCTGCCGCACGGTCTGGCGTGCTTTTGTTACCAAGTGTAAAGGGCTACTGCACGACCGATTGATATCACATCCCGGATCTCATGCATGCAAGTCAGCCATTCGGTGGTAGATTACTTCTTCCGGGTATTTGTGTGAGTCTAGACGAACGGATGGAAAGCCAATCTAATTACCCACTTGCGTAAGCTAGTGCAGCTTTTAGCAGTTTCTTACGTCTATATGACCGAAGTGACGTCCGTCTTTCTGTCAAGGATAGTCCAGTTCATGCTTCTTTGTGTTTCAAAGACGTGGCATTTGTCCGTAGAAGTGTGCGAAAACGTCCGAGGTTGTCCAGATCTGTCGAGAACACCGAATCTGAAATACAGAGGTAACTCTGTGACCCTTTGAGCCATACTGAAAGGTTTCACTTTGGCGCACACAGTTCTTATATAGATTGGTCAATGGACTGTGGTGTGGCGAACTCATTCTTCTAGTCTTCCAGGTCGAGGGTGGAACGTGTATGTTCGTACTCTGAAGCAAATGGGGCAACAAGTTGCCTTTTATCTTATCATAGATCCCCTGTGCATTGATATACACCGTCTGTCAGAAGCATAATTCAGGACGTAAATACAGTAGCTGAAGCGATTGATCTCTTCAGCTCTTCCCGCTTCCGGCCGCGCACCTTTAGTGGCACAAAGGCTGCTGCGGCCGGATATGCGTTGAGTTTGCCACCGGGCAAACGTGCCTCCGCTTGACTGGGTGCCCGTTGATAGTCGTCTTCACAACGTCTATAAAAGAATCTTGGAAATGAGGGCTCCATCGCTCTCGTTTAGTATGTCTATGCTCAAACGGACTGTAACTCCAAATCGGCCAAAGACAGTTTTTATGAGGTTCCAGGTGTTCTTCTTCGACGGGATCACTGATCGTCGTGGTCGCTGATGACATGAACGCGCTGGCAGATAGGTTTAGCACTGCTGGTGCATGGGACACGAGGCGCACGGATAAGGGAGGATGCCTACTGGAGCTATGTAGTAATAGCGGTCTATTTCTTTGCAGCACTAATTCCCGGAACAACGTGGTGACCCAAGTAAACCACATGGATGTCAGTTTCCGCTTGTGGGGATTCACCTTTGTCTGTGGCTGCTGGAATACGTATGCGGATTCCGATGCTGCTTTTCAAATCTGCACAAAACGCTTGGACATTGGGACTTTTGTGGATCCCGGGACCAGACAAGTTTGTCAGAACCAGCTCCAACGCCTGCCTGTCAGATATCACTGATTACCGGAGCGGCATATCCAAAGCTGCACAAGATGCCGAAATAGCCACCAGTGGTACAACCCAGCCAGCAAGAATTCTGCCTGATTAGACTCGATTTGATGTGGCCTCAACAAAAGCCATCACTTTGACATGGTTGTTTGGCTTGAGTTTTGCAGTGTTCCTGCGGACTGCACTGACAGTAAACCCGTTCCACAAGTTTCAGTCATGCCAAGACGGTCAGAGGGACGCAGCCAGACAAAGAGCAGCGAGTCCGGTACCACGATTAACCCTAATACGATGCGGTTTGGGGGAGAAGTCATACTATCTTCTGCAATAGGTTTGTGAAGGCAGTAAAGTGTTTCCTCCAGGCGGCCAGCTTGTCCATACTTATAGAAGCAATGGTGCTGCCTTCAGTCGAGGAACCATGGAGTTAGGAAAATTTAGCCCTAAAATCTGCAAGCTCCGATCGCCTAATGGTTGGCCGTGATCTCTGGCGACTAATCCAATACGGTCGCATGTGGCTCCAGGTGCATCTGCTTTACACACTAGCATGAGTTGGACACCTCTGCCTTTGGGCTACACCAGTCCGCGTTCAAGCGGCCCAGACCCTTGAGTCACCGATTCCTGGAAACGCCTCTCAAGAAAACCGTACTGCCTACTACCCTGTGGGTCAGACTTTTGAGTTGAAGGCTACGGTCAGAGTACCGAGAGAAACCACCGCATTCTCCCATTAACCCGTGGACCAGACTATTGAGCCAAAGTCTGAAGATGAGGTACCTTAAACAAACTCCTTCCTCGGCCTGGGTAACCGGGACGTATCATTCACTCTTGCAGCTCTTTGCTCACCAGCCCTCATCCACAACCCCTCCTCATCCTCCAATGCGATTTATCCACCTATCTGTCCCCTACCCACTGTCCCACGTCTTAATTATCGCCTAGAAATACATCCGAATGCCTACTACACTCAAGAGATCCGATCCACGTTACACTTTTCAGTGTTCGTACTCTGTCAAATCGGAAAGCTGGCTTCTGTTGCTAAAACCTTTTTCATCTATGTCGTTTCCGAAGCTTGTATTGAAGACCCGGCTTCAGTCATTCATTTCAAGCCACTGAGAACGAACTCGGATGTCTCACATCTGACTCGGGTATCTGATGGTCCTGATGCAATGGCCAGTGGTATCTATGGCGTGGGAGTTTCACTCAGTCCCAGGGTGTAAGAGCTCAACTGGAGTGGATTCCAGCTAGTAGTCGTCTTGGCGCTGTGCGGTAGTCTGACTCAATTAAGGTTAGTGCAGATTGTTGCAGTAAACGGCGTCTATTTGTTGTGTCAACGTGCACTACGACAGACTACAATTCGGAATCTTAGGAAGATCGGTTTTGTCGAAGTCTGTCGCAACTGTTTCGATCAGCAAGAAGAACGGATGTGGTTATCCAGGCTGGTGATACGCACGTGTATGTTGGGCGACAAACCTGAAGAAGCATAGTAAGGTGATAGAATCTGAGTCGATCCTCAGTATACGGACAGTGGAGGGTGACTTCATTTGTGTGCTGAACATAGTGTGTTCCTTGCCGGTGCGAATTTTCATCACAAACGTTCACACCGAGTTACCTGGAGGCCACCAACCGCAATCTAGTTACGAACTACTTTGGGTCATGCGTCTTTCAGTTACTGATGGTGAGCTTCAATTAAAGATAGCCGTTCCTTCTGGGGTACACAGCTTGACTCTCGTCATGCCACCGTGTGGTCTGGTAAACAGTTCGCTTCCTCTCAGGATAAAGCATCCTGAGACCGGGTAATTCCGTTGGTCAACCTCAGCTAGTTCCAGCAGAGCAACATTAGCGAGCGAGATGGTATAGTGATTAGAGTGCGAATTTACTGACCGGAAGGTCCGTGGTTCGAACCCGACCTCTGTCTCTTGACTTCCCCTGTCTAGGTTTGGACAACTTGGCACTATCCCAGCCCTCGTACGTCCTTCGGGTGGCATGGCAGATAGGCACAAAAAGGGTGTTACAGCTGGACGATTATTATTATTTTATTACATTAGCGAGTTGATATGGATGGCGAGCTACTAAAGGCCCACAGTAACAGATTGTGGTGTAGGATGTCCTATTTCAGCTGGTCCTCACCTGGTTGTGGAAGCCTGTTGCGTTTTTGACTTAAGTTTACACCAAGATTCTTCAACGGCTGAGTGTTGGAGGCTGTATGGCTCCTTGTGTTCTGTTGGTTAATAGAGTTTGAGTCATTTTTTCTGGGTGATCCAGAAAGGTCATTCGCTAATTTAGTCCGGTGTCGAAGTCAGACGTAAGCTTTATGCACACCAGCGTTCGGACTGTTCCGCACTTCTCAGTTTTGTCCGCACGATACCGCAGACAATCTTCCCCCAACGATGCTATTCCGACTTGGCAGTGCGGCCATCGTCGCGACACACGAATGTCTTTTCGGATGTTAAAGGAGGGCACTGGAGGTAGCAAGTCGATTAATCCCTGCGAAGTTTACCCAACCGACCGCCGTTCTAAGTCGTGTCTACCAAAAATACGAGCCGTAGCATCTTCCGGGACATCAACGATGGCAATCAAAAGTGTATTACGTCTTGGGGTTCGATCGACTGTTTGTTGGAGTTATTGGCATCCATTTTTTTATTAGCGACACCCAACAAGGAAGTAGAAACGCAAATTCCGGTGGCAGTAGAATTCACTGACGATCATTTGAGCCGGCCTCTTGCTCTCCTGGCGTCATATGGGCTCCTAGTCAATGGGAGCATTGTGAGTATGTTTGCTAAGGACCAAATCTACACCATGAAGACCCGAGTTGTCCTTTTTACGACTGTGGTCCTACCAGTGGGTTTCCGCGTCATGAACCTTGCTTCTGCGCGTTCGACTCCCTTCAGTCCTGTTTCGGAAAGGCACGCAATGTCTACTCGGGAACCTTGTGGACTTCGCATTGCGATACTTAGGCTTCCAAAATCCAGGAGGTTCCGGACTTTCCAATAACCAATGTCGACGAGCCTCTTTTTGAAGTTCTCAGCCTGCATCTTGGTCACTGGGCTAGCAGACGTTGCGTTGCTCACCGGGAACCCCGCAATATGAGCAGAATTTTGTAATTAAAGCATGTCATGGGAAGCCTTTGAAATTCCTCTCCCACCGACATTCCCTGCACCACAGCTTTTGTTCGATGGGCCAATCCTAGTGTTTGCACGTCCACTTGTGATCAAAAAGGCAGCACGGGACTCTCATAGAGTGGTTGGACAGCACCGTCATCATGGCTGTTGCATTACAAGAACAATCACATCGGCTCAATCAACGAGAACTCTTTAGTGTCCCCACTGTTGTGTTTTGGATTCAGGATTTTTTCAGCTTTCCCAAGCGGGTAACCAATATGACATCCACCATATCAAAGCACCCCGTACCAGCTTTGACTCTGCCATTTTAACGGAAACGCATTCCCAATAAGAAGGCACTAAGTGTGATTCAGGAGAAGTAGGCCTTTGACGTTTTACAATGAGATGCATTACGCGGTTCCAAAATTACCACTCACTGAAAATCTTGGACACTACTCTAGTATTTATTCGTAACCAAGTAACATGGTTGCTACGTTTCTAGGACTACTGACTTGTTGCCATTCCCAAGCCACTCTGATAACTGTTGCTGCGCCGTGCAAGACCTCCCACGTACATTTTTTGCTTATGCCAACTGATCTGCTGGTCTTTACTTTCGAGTGTTTATTAATAAAACGGGATGGCTTAAGTCTGTGTGACACTGACACACCTGTTTGGCGTTAAATCTTCATATGTTTGCGGCCATGCTTACCATTGTCGGTGTTGCGTATTTCGGTAGTCCTGATTACAAATCTTTCACTCAAAGCAAATCCTCCTAATACGTCTATGATTTCTACGTGTCATCAGAATGGAGACGAGGAAAAAAGCTGATTAAGTTCGGGATGATATTATGACTAAAAACGACATTAGGCCAAGATTCATTTTGAACGGGTCCTCTGGAGACTGTTGCAGATAGAAACGTTATCCTGGATTGTACAAAAGCCAAACTCTTGTTGTTTCAACATCATGCGGTTGAAATTTTCAGTGCAGTCAACATATTTATTTTTAAATGTCGAACTAGACAGAGTCGTCCCGATTGCCCGAGATTAAGAATGCTAGCCCGCCTGGCCTTGGTCTACCGGAATGGTGTAACTCTCGGTCGGCACAGTTAGTGTCGCCAAAATTCATTTTGATATGTGATTTGCAACCAAAAATGCAACTCTACTCCCTAACTGTTTTGGTATTCTGCGTCCAAATGTGTTGGGACCAGCTGCTTACTCTGTAAGGCATGTGTCGCTTAGACTCGGAAGTTGTATAATCGTCAACTTCAGCTCCATTGGTAGCAGCTGCTTGCGTTCTATCAACAACCACTCCGAGTCACTCATCATCATGAGAGACGGCAACATCAGTGTTGATACTAGTGTTTCACTGCCGTACAACCACAAGGTTTATCGACTCATTTAAACTGACAGCACGAACGCCGCTGACATCGATCAGCGGCCATTTCTTCCAGTGTCTCTAGCCAAGCACAGGCGGGGTCACGAGGACCCAATCCTGGAAGTGGTACCGCACCAACAACACTCCAACTATTCATAGTCTTTTTCACACCCTTGTGCCAACTCATTCTTTGTCCACCTCGCGGTCCCCTGCACTCTGAAGGAGATACGGACAATAACACTGGTCTCGGTAGACGGTATTCCGACATGCGTAGCACATGGCCGAGCCACCGCAGTTAGTGGTGCTGGATGTTTGCGACTGAAGTGCCTGCTGCACAACCATACACCCGGTTTCTAATTACCTCGTAAATTCGGTTCTTTCGTTTGCACGAAGGAACCCCTACTGGTCTGTGAAGCTCTTACAATTATCCGGTGGTCATTTGACTAGCCTGTTGAAATATTTCAGATTATTTTGATGCACTGTTGAGCTATCAAATTTATCCTCGGTAATAAAGTTTGTCCCCTGGACAGATCACCCTCCAGAAGGGAATTTCGGCAGGTTTCTTAAGGTGTGCCTCAACGGTGTAGTCCACGTCAGATGACACCGCCCTTGTAATTCCATTGAGATTACCTCTCTATAGGGGATAGCCCTGTAGATAATTGACTCGTGTTCCAAATTCTCTACTGGCCAGAAATTTTACCACTCTTAGTTTTTTCTTTACTGTATAATCTATCTGGCTCTATTTGTACACTGATTTTTGTATAGCATAATTGTATGACATTATCGTGGCAGTTTGTGACGTATTTTCGAACTTTTTCTATTGATGAAGATCGTTTGTATCTGTGTCAGGTAAAAGTCATGGTTAACTGTAAATTCGTTCGGACTGCCTAACCACTTTCCAGCTTATTTGATGTTCACGGAGTTGATTTTTCGGTACGCGGGCCGCAATGACCTTAGTTCAGCATATACCATATTCATTCGATTTTCTGTGCTGACCGCACTACTGTAAATTGACTGAATGCGAACTGCTCAGTTTATGAAAGTTAGCTATGCAGTTTCTCAGCCGAATAAGGTCAATGTGATCGATTTGTATACCGTCACGTAACGTGTGTTTTCTTAGTCCCCATGACGGTGTGATCTCTTCCACGCAAAAGTTGTACGTTCGGCACTTAGTTGCTCTCTATCTCTATTTCCATGTTGTTTAATAGTACAGTTAGTTGACTGCGTTGTGCCTGTCTGCTAGCGTTTTTTGCCTGTGGAATAATATTGGGCGACCCGAAATTTCCTATCACTATCATTGTTACGTTGCTACTTAGAACACTTGGTCCTTAACCTGCCTGTAACCCCAGTGATCTGATTGCCACCATTGTGCGATATTCTTAAATAGTCCCGGTTACCACGATCTTTTGTGTAACCTAAGCATCACAGAGTCTGATCTCGAAATTGGCTTCCGGTGCTATACGATACACAAAGTACTCCCTAATCAAATAACTATCTCTTCGATCCCCAAAAACCTTACCACTGAACTAACTGATAGTGTAGTTCACCCCAGAGGAAGCCATGCAACAAGTCCAAACCGTTCCCCTTTTTTACCTAATCAGTGCACTCTTTTTCCATAATCTTATGACAGTTAGTCACGGACATGCATTGTTAGCTTCCGTGCTATTACAGCGATACCACCAGGTCCCTGTACTATTTACCAGCGATACGTATGAAATGCGGTTATTTCTTGGAAAACGAATCGGCGCTCTATTGCTTCGTCGCATTGGTGCTTCCCATTGCCTCAGTTCGAACATCCTACTTAAAGGTTTTCAGTAGTCAAAAACATCTGTATGAGATACGGAAATCTCGTCGCGCAGTCAGCCCGCGGACTTAACCATAGCGTGTACAATTAATTTAAACCGTAAGCCACAACTCACTTGCTAGACCTCCAGTCGCCAGTGGAATATGTTCACACCCACTCCGTCGTTTACTGACTTCGCGCTCAGATCCAATCTGCTAATTATGTATGCACAGAAGACCATTTGTCGCCTCTCGAGGTGAATAGACGACCATTTTTAACGTTCGGTGAGTAAGGCAGGGGGAATTGAATGAGGCTTGGCGATGTTTTACTGTCTTACTTGATGCTAAAATGTTAATGATCGAACCACCTGGATACCAAGGTCATTGCATTTTGTTAGATTTCCAGGAATATTGTGTTTAATTTTGTACTTCGTTATGTCGTCACACGTGAAGTATCTTTCTTTTTCTTTGTGGTAGGAATTATTGCAACAAAAGAAACTTCAACGTGAGGCCAAAGAAAGGGAAGAAGAGTTAGAACGTGAGAAACAGCGTAGAAGACAAGGCAAGGACATTGTATCAGCCAAAGCGAAGTTTGAAGAAGACGAAATGAAACGTCTGGTTGAACAAAGGCGTCGCGAGAAAGAGGAGGACAGAGCATACAGGTGAGAGCTTTTGAATGCTGACCAGTCTTTAACAAATGGATAACACTGCGTCGCCCTCGAACGCACGTCGTACAAGGCTAGGTGAAAATAATCGATTTTGAACGAAATGCACTGTGAACATCGCTTGGCTGAGTTATTTACAGTTCACTGTTATCTTGCCTAATTTTCCACAAGGTTGGGATACAATAGTACGGTTCACTGCAAAATTTGTGTCACTTCGTCATACGGAAATACCTTCCCAGGTTTCTTTCTTGGATTATTACAGACTAGTCTTGCTTGTCTGCTTGATAGACATGTTAGTTGTATTCGCCTACACGAAAGACGCCACCTGGGGACTGAACATGTTGCACAGTGCAACATATCTCAACACTCTGCTGGTTTTCTGGAGTTGCTTCCAACTTTTCATGAATTGTCGTTGGCGTTAGCTTCTGCGCGATCGGTTGTCTCAGACAATGGTTGCTGCCATGCCTCCCGATGCCAGGTTGCCCAAGCAGAGGTCTGGTTCAAACCGTGGACCTTCCTGTCGGTAAATTCGCGCTCTAATCACTGACCCATCTCGCCGCCCCCCCCCCCTTGATCCGTTCAGTAGAGGGCTTTTGAGCCGCAGATGTATTTTGCAAAAGACAACCGTTCAGTGTGGAAACTGTTCTATCATACCTATTATCCACCGTGACTCTCATGAAACACCGGTCTTTATAGATTGTCGTACACCATTGTGAAGAATGACTCCTTCAAAGATAGCAACCAAACTGGCTTGTTCGTGCTCCCTGCCAGTGGAGAGTTCAAAGTGGTTGGCAAATTTAATCGGATTAGAGAAGTGTTCGGATTCCAGAGGATTTACTGGCAGCGTAGGCCATCTCTGACGCGTGCTGTGAACACCCAAGCAAACGGTTTAGGAAGGGAGTCGTAATGCAATGGGGGGGGGGGCTATTAGACAGTGGGAATACTGTGACAAGTTTTGTCATTTCCATTTTTGATGCCTCGCCCGAAAATCGGACAGAAGACAGACCTCGGGATTTCTGCCCAGGATTTTTAGAGTACTCTGTTGCTTAATACGTTTCCACAGCAATGTTTATTTCTCGCTTATCTTCCTCCAACTGTTATATTATGTCACAATCCGTTACCTCTTTTTTCGATGATCTGCTTTCCAAGCTTTTCCGACTTACCTTAATTCAACACGGCCAGCTCCTGGAGTACCGCCTGATTCTGTTAGTTTTCGTTTTCCTGTGTCTCATTGTCTGTCGCGCCAACTGCATCTGGCCTTGCTCCAAGGTTCTGCTCTAACTTTTGGGCAACGTGCCACTGCTTTTCGAAACACGTGTGGCGAACCATTAAACGTCACTGATGGGCCCTTCGGTGTCTTATCTGTTTTCACCTACTGGTTCCTTAGCTTCATGTGGATCTGTGGTCTTTCACTCCGCCTCAGTCCCCATTGTTCAACGCTGCATATGCTTCTTGAGGACGCAGAGGGTTGACAAATGACGGCGCATACATAGTTTGAAGCATTCTGCGACGACTGCATTGGTAAACGACTTTACGCTACCTTTGTGAGTGCCTTATATGGGTCCCCTAGAAGAACACTGTATACGAACTCCTGTGGACGGGTACGCGTATATGGCAAGCTTCCGCCTGAGTTCACCACGTCTTGTGTAAGACAAGACAAGGCTGACCTCTCTCGCTTTTCCTTTTCGGTTCTTTTGTTGGTGTTGCTTGAAATTCCTCTGCCTGCCTCTGAAACTTCGGGGGCTCGAAATGCTCCCGGGATGTTCTTTTACAGACATTGTGTATGCTGACAATATTGCTGTCCTTGGTTCAGATCCTTCCAAAATACAAACCATTTTCAATAACGTAGATAATTCTGCCGCACGGTTTGGCATGCGCTTCACACGTGCAAAGTGTAAAGTGATGCTACAAGACGAGGTGGGACCAAACCAGAACCTCATTCTTGCAGACGAGTCAATCGGCGTGGAAGATAAATTTGTTTACCTGGGCGGTTGTATAAGTTCCAGTGGATTGGCTGGAGATGAGATTACTTTTCGAATCGGGAAGACCAGGGCAACTTTTGCCAACCTCCGACACCTATGACGCCGATGTGGCGTCAGTCTGGTTCACACTGCGGCAGTGCAATCCATACTGTTTTGTGGGTCAAAAACGTGGCCTCTATGCGCAGAGGATATACGAAAGTTGTCAGTGTTTGACCATCGGTACCTCCAAAGCGTTGGTCGGGTCTGGTGGGAGCATCGGATTAACAATCCTGAGGTACGCCAGATGGTTTTAGGAAGAAGGATTTCTCCCACGATAGATGGATTACTCACGCTTCACAGCTTACGCTAGTTGGGACATGTACTCCGCATGCCAGGGGGCCATCCGTCAGCCGTCGCGTAGTCATCAGCCAGGTCGCCTTTTTGGCCTGCATACGGCAGGGCTGGTAGTCGAGGCAAGCTGCTCTTGACGTCTCCTTTTTTTCTCACACTTTTTCTCCCTTTATTGATAATGCTCTCCTTGTAAACCGATCCGTTAGAACTGACAGCCTCACTCGCCATGAAAACTCTTACCTTCAGTACCTTGCCCTCCCACCCTGCATTTAAATAAACGGGACAAACAGAGCTTCGACGTCAAAAGGACTCTTCAGAAATAGCCTAGCAATTATTCTTGACAGACACCACAGTTTCAGAACGGACACAGTTTATCGTAGATGAAATAGTGGAAAGCATAAAAGCATGTGTGCATCTCATTCACTTCGTTCTTAACTCCATGGTTGACGCTCAGAAACAGTGTCTAGCAATGGGATCTCCAATATCCTCGGTTTTGGCAGATATCCTCATGAAAAATTTCGAACAGAAAAGATTAAGCTGAATTCCCGTACCCACTGAATATACCTGAGCACCACGTAGGCGACATTGTTATCGTAACTAAACGGGACATGGTAAGTGAATTTTACAACTACCTGAATGACCTTAATCTCAACATCAAATCTAGTATGGGGATAGAGTCAACTTCGGACGTACTACCCTTCTTGGATTGTATGGTGCATAAGGTTGGTGGAACACTAGGAAACACATTGTACCACAGTGGGGCAATTTTGAATTATTTGTCCGCTTATCCTAGGTCGGTATTCGCTAGTATTGCCTCATCATTGTTTAGTCTTGTAAGGGTCGTGTGCGCGGAAGAAGTTGATGGGACAGCGGCCCAAATTGAAGTAAAGAACAGACTTCGAGGCAGTGGTTGGAGTGAAACCCAACAAGGTATGGATTGGGATGGCTCTCATTCCATATTAACCAGGAACATCCGAAGTCATCAGAAGGATCCTAAACACGAATAGCATCCCAGAAGGGAAACACTACGCTCTGTACCAGCGCAGTTCTAGGATCGCCTCCCGGTGAACAGAACCACAGACTGTCCATAAAAACCAATGCAGCGACTGCACTAGGGTCCATATAAGATAGACGGCCTGAGAACTTCACATTATAATAGGTGAGAAAAAGAGAAAAATAAACAGGTCGGCGAGAAATGAGCTGGCACTTGGCGGTATACAGTTATCAGCCAGTAGGAGTCACCAACAGAAGTGCAAAGCCCAAGCGGACCAAAAGCCCACGTGAGCTCACCCCCTAAGCAAATTATCGTAGAACATACAAAACCAGATAGACCAACAAAATTTACTAGTAACATCCAATGGAAACCATCATTTGAATCTCCCTGATCGGGAAGATCAAGGACCTAAACCCGTTCGAAATGATTTTAAATCACCCAACCCGTCGGCCGTAAGACCTAGGCACCCACCGACAAGATCTTTTAATACTGATCTAGTATGCTAATCGGAAGAGATCTTGCTGGTTAGTTTTTCATCTGCGTTAAAACTCCGTCAACCTAATAACCTACTCATCTGACGAAGCTTTTGTGTCAAAGGCAAAACGTTGCCCAGCAATACACCCAGCGATCGTTTATCGAACCATTCTGAAACGAGAACAATTTAATTTTATAAACTTTATTAAACCATCACCTGCAATGTGTGACGGTCGCTCCCCTGTTCCCGTGTCTCCAATGGACGAAAGTACGGCTTGATTCGCGGATTATGTTTGGAAAACTGGCTGATTGACTGACTGACCCTGACGCGCTTTTTTCGTGTGAAATAATTTAATCCATTTGACTTGTAATCCAGGCTTTGCACCTAATGTAAATCGTTTTTGTTTGTTCGTTGTTTTTGTCACAGTTAATGCAGTATACATTTGAACTTTGCATTTTGACCTGAATGTGGAACACAGTTCTCAAGACGTGTATTCTGATCATTTTTCCTGTTTCTTGTTTGCAGGGAGCGACTCAAGGCGGACATCGCTCGAGAACGCGAGGAGAAGGTACACATTTTCATATACTGAATGTAATAGTAGATTTTGTTTGTGCTTGTCAGTAGACGCCTACCAACAACCAGTAAATGTAGGATTCATTTTATGTGTGGGTATCTGTCCATTCGGCCTGTCAGAAATCAGTTACACAAACGTGAATAGTTGTTGTACTTACCTGATTTCCCGTTCTTAATATAACTTCTGTAGGCGTTGTGTTATAACAATAAAAGCTCGCTATCAGCTGATCAACTCAAGCAGAAGCCTTAAAGGAAGTTTGGTACCCCCGTATAACAAGCAGTAAGTAATCGTGAGGAGGCAAGTTGGATTGAAGCTGAAGTAATATTTTTCCTGACGAAACATACCACTCTGTGATACTCTTCGACAGCCCCCAACCAACTTCGTCCATCTGGAGGCCCATTGGATAGGTGCGATTGCCGGGTTTCCGGCAGTCTTGTTTTGACTTGAATACCAAATTGTACGCAGTTGGCGAAATACACTCATTTGCGAGTGAAATTGCTATTAACGAAAGACTCGACTGAATCCTTCGTTTATAAAATGTCGTGAGTGACAGTTGTCCTACAGGCCTGTCATCTAAAGGCTCTTTGACCAGAGGTTTGTTCAAGACACAACAGATGCCAACTGCTTTGTAAAGAAGTGTGTTATATTGGAATCAGTTGTTAGCTGACTGCCGGTCGTTTTTGGAACACATTTGTGGATTCGTCCGGAGTCGCTTCTCCCTACGTTTTCCAGGGCCGCTTAAGGTGCGGACAAATCGCTTGACAACTAAGAGACTGGTAGATCAGGATGATAGACGAACTCACCAGAGTCTCTTCCAAATGCTCCACCATCAGATGTGAACTCATACTGTGNGACGAGATTGCCACCCCCTTGCATAGTGCTGGGAATTTTGCCTGTGGCACGGCACCACCAGGCGCACTCAAGCACTGGATATCAGACCGAACGGTGGCACTGCTTGAATCTCGGAGAAATACCCCGACCGTTCCGGAACATAACCTGGTGCGACAAATTAGCAGACATCAAGTGGAAGTGAGCGTGCGAGCCGACCGTGAATTTTGGTGGACACAGAAATCCAAAGAAATGGAAGAGGCCCTGAAATCCGGTAATGCCCGAAGATTATTTCAGTTGATCCGTGCGACCGGTCCCCGGAAACCACCTGTGAACGAAACCATCAAGGACCAGAAGGGAGTAATCATCTTGAATAAAAAAGAAGGCCTCGACCGGTGGGCCGAATACTTCGAACAACAATTGTCGTGGCCACCAGCTGCCACTCATCTGGAGCCCACATTCGACGGAGAACCTTGGACGGTGAACGTGGAACCACCTACGGCCTCGGAGGTTTACGACTACCTATGTTCTCTCAAGCGCCACCGAGCTTCTGGTCCGGATGACCTCCCACCCGCATTGTTCAAAGATGGGGGTGAAGTCCTCAGTCAGCACTTGTCTGATCTGTTTGCTTGCATTTGGAAAAGGAATCTGTCCCAGGTAACTGGGGAGAGTCGGTGATAGTGCCCATTTAAAAAAATGGGCTCGTAGTGAGTGTGGCAACCACAGGGGGATCAGCTTGACCCCGGTCGTAACGAGACTGTTGGCGTAACCGGTGCTTCATCGGCTTACGGTGGCTCGTGAAACACTGACTCGAGAGCAGCAAGCGGGATTCCGTCCTGGTAGGGGTTGCGTTGACCAAATCTTCACACTCCATCAGGTGCTAGAACAACGCCATACGTATAAGCGGGCCACAATTCTAGTATTCCTGGATTTCCAAGGCGCATTCGACTCGGTTGACCGGTCTGTTCTTCTTGACACGCTTGCCCACCAAGGAATGCCCCAGAAGTTCGTGAACATAATAAGCTCTTTGTATTCTCAGACTTCCGGACGTGTGAGAGTATACGGTGAGCTCTCCAAAAGCTCCCGTACACAATGCAGTGTCCGTCAGGGATGCCCACTCTCTCCACTCCTACATAACTTTGTGATCGATGAAATCATGAGAAGAACGCTGGAAGGTTTCCAAAACCCCGGTGTTCAAATAGCCTGTGACGAAAACCTTGTCGATCTGGAATATGTAGACGACATCGTTCTTATCTTCGAAGAGGAAGAGAAGGCGCAGGTGTTTTTGGATGAACTGATCAAAGTCATCCCGTCCTTTGACATGCACTTTGCACCCACAAAGTGTAAGGTCATGCTGCTGGACATGCGGTCACTGAACACGCCACTTACAATCCAAGGAGAGGCATTAGCAGTTGTGGATCGTTTTACGTATCTTGGAAGTTGTATTAGTTCTGATTGTAGTGTGACAGATGAGGTGAGTTCACGAATCTGCAAGGCCCGAGTCGCGTTTGCTAATTTGAGACACCTGTGGCGTCAGACTGGTGTATCCCTGAATCTCAAGGGACAGTGCGGGCTGTTTTGTTGTGTGGCTGTGAGACTTGGCCTGTTCGAGCAGCGGAACTGAGACGTCTTCAGGTGTTCGACAATCGTTGTCTCAGAACCATAGCTCGTTTGGATTGGTGTCGGCGAATCCGTAACGAGGCTATTAGGAAGCGAGTTTTGCGATGGGTACTTCCATTGAAGAATGTGTCCAGCACTAGAAGCTGCGTTCGTTGGGACATGTGTTGCGTATGCCTAGCCATCATTTGCCAAAGGGTGCTGTTTGGTGTGCCCAATTCAGAGAGGTGGCCAACCCTTGACCTGGCAGAGGGTTTTGAAAGAGATTACGAAACACTTGAGTGCTGTCGGTGCTACTCGCCTTCCTGGATGGGGACCGCGTGATTCTCACGGCACCTGGTTGGAGACGCTGCAAGATGTGGTTGCCAACCGATGTTACTGGCCATCTTGTTGTCAGTTGCTATCCATATTGCCTGGATGAGTGTCTGGAGGTGTAGGCACCTTGGAATGATTGTAGTAAGGTAGCACTAAGTCTCTACCATGTCCACCTTTATTCTTTTCTTCACCATAAGGCCTTCAGATGAATCATGGTTGTACGGCAGCGAAGCATCAGTGTTGAACACTGATGTCATGCTGTTGATGATGATGATGACTGTGACTGGTGTGTTTATTACATAAGCTACCTCTAACACTGGTTGAATGAAGGACCATACTGCTGTACAGACTGAGACGGCAAGACAAAGTGGAATTAGTAACTAGTAGATGGAATCCTCGCGCGTTGGCCATCATCCTTGTGCTCGTTCTTGTAGGTAATAGAAAAGCTGGCACTTCGGTATTCTCGGCGCTGAACCTATACCTCACTTTTAGCTTAGCCGTTGAGCTATTGTATGTCATTTTTATGCGGGATCCCGTTTAGGAACGTTACACCAGGATAGTAATTGTATCCAGGAAGCTGAACAAATCACTCATTCGAACTAGGTTAAATAAGTACATTGTTTATGCTATCCTTTTATGCGGTGCAAAATCAGCCTTAGGGTTCTGTGCAGCCGATATTTCAGATACCGCGGTTTTTTATGTGTATTATTAAAAATTTATGAAAATCTTACATATCCAAGCTGTAATCCATTCGCTTTTGCTTGCTCCCTATTGAAGCTTGTCATTTTTGCCCCTTTCCCGTTCCTTCCCCATTCCTCTTCACTCGGACACTATTTTTCATCACTTTCGTCACAGTTGGGCATCACTAGTAACCGGTTCGTTACACTCATTCGCTGGGATTTTGATAGTTTAACGACTAGCACTACACCTGCTACATTCCATCGCGAGTATCTCCCGCTACGTTCTATACCTTAATTTTCGTTAGGTAGACGACTATCCAATCCATTACCAACTTTACAAGAATATCATCTTAGTCTAACAAGCTTTCTCGTTGAATTTGTGTCCTCCCTGATGATGTTTTGTTGGGTTCCCTTTTGTCTTGCAACATATTTCTTAGAAAATGCGTGAACGTGGAGAGGCTGCTGCTGTGGCCCCTTCTTCTAAACCTACTCTGCCACCGCAAACAACTAAGTCGGACGCTACCATCTGTCGACTGCACATTCGTCTTCCCACAGGACAGCCATTGAAGTATGACTTTGGTGCAAATGAACCGCTCAGTGCAGTTCGACTCTATGTATGTCAGCACTGGCCTGATGGATCAGATGAATTGGATCCTACTACGGTCAATTTGTTCACAACGTTCCCAAAACGTGACTATGCAGAAGATGACATGCAAACTACTTTATCCGACCTAGGTAAGTTCTCAAAAGACTGGTCCTGAAATGCCTTTCTTCCGAGTCGTTGAAACTGTCTTGCAACCGTCTCTTCCAACCAACAGCGTGATGAAGCGTAAATATGCATTATCGCCAACGCAAGCACTACTGTGATCGGAGGTTGATCATGCAACTAAATTTAATCTATTCTGAAAGGCACAACCACCGACCCATCGCTGCGCTCCACTGCGCCCCCCAACAACGCACTGATGATGTCACCTCGATTAGGGATGAAACGTTTGCAATCAAATTGCGCAGGTCAGCGAACAAACCAACGATCATTCTGAAAGGTATTATCAACAGGTCATACCTCACAGATCTCGAGGGATGTTTGGACGCGCAGCTTTCGGGTTAATAGCCGAACATCACAACATCCGGCTACGAATGACTGGTCAGCAGTTTGATGAACCCACACTTGTGGTTACGAACATTTATAGTATCAGCCGTCGCTTTCACATTTCGGATTTCTTTTGCACAAGTGAATGGTTCGCTGTCCCAATGAGTATCCAGACCAGCAAAATACCATAGAACTCCGCAGTAAACAACCTTCAGCTCATAGAGGCACTTCCATGATTTCCTCATGGCCTGTCTTTCAAAGACCTCGCAGACTCAAGTGATGGGTACTTTCTGCTGTCCGTCAGTAAGGCATATTACGTTTTCTGGTGGTGTACATTTGCTCGTTTCTGGCTATTTTGCACATGTGTGCCCTAGCTATCGGAGAAAATTGGATAAAATCCAAAACTGGAGCTTCAACTTGTCGTCGGTACTCATAAAACGCAAGCAACATGTTCAGAAAGAAAAATCGATAGAGCCATACGGAATGTCCATCACCAGCCGTCCGTTGGCCCTGCTTCGTGCTACCAAACTTGGTCGCTACTGTGCCCCCACAAGTGCGATTGGAATTGTGGTTTTGAATACAAACACTACCGACGATTCCCAGTAGGAACGATAACTTCTCAGCTCTTCAGCATAAGCTAACTTGACATTCCTTGGTTGGATCCTAGGTGACTATTCACACTTTGACTTGATCTTAGGGGGAGAGTCACCCAATTGAAGTGTTGGTTTCAGGTCACCTAACGACCTGATTTACAGCTAGCTACGAAAACGTGTGTACTGTATGAGCTCGATATGGCTCAGTGGTGAAGACGCGAGCTTGCTGGCCGGAAGACCCGTGGTTCGAACCCAACCTTGGCATCTCGACTGTTTCTGTCTAAACTTGGGTAACTTGGCAATATTTTAGCTCTCATGCTTCCTTCGAGTGGCATGGCAACTAGGCAGCAAAATGGTGTTTCGGCTAAACGATTATTTTCTTATGTGTATATTGTAAAGCTCCGTCAGTTACTAGTGGGGTAAACGTAGTTGCCTCCTTCAAAAGACAGTTTCGGCGTGTTTCTCGAGACGTATTTTCAATAGCAGTGCCCTTCTAACAACAGGTCGCCTTCGGTAAGCCCCTGCAAGTTGCTCTTCTGGTGAGCATCTGCCTATTTGAAAATAAGCCGAAATTTTACTCCTGTCACAGTTCATACGATTTAGTTACTTCTTTGTGACTGATACTTTCTTTCCGTCCGCAACAAAGACACTGCCAACATCGCCTGCTGAATATTACCACAATATCATGAAAAAGTCTGAGAAAAATTTTCATTTTCTCATAGTTGCTGTACGCAAATGGTGATTTGAAATGCAGCATAACTTGGTTTCCATGTTTTCGCCGACAACTCATACCTATTTCGTCATCCTCATTTTGTCAGCGAGCTTTTGCTGTTTGTCGTCCTGAAGACTTTATCTTGGTGCAGTTGTTTCTCATTCAACCTAGCTCATCCAGTTTGTCTACTTCACAAGATTGCTTTTTTGCCTTGTGTAAGCTGTGCAACGGCCCCCAATTCGAAGGACTGAACTGTTTACTTTTTGCTTATTATTTTAACGCGTTTCTTTTCGACCGCTGTATATCCCTTGTTAAACCAATTTCTCGTAGCAATCAAACGCAAACCTCAATAGTGTACACTGTATGCTTGAAGTATACCGGCCTGTTATCGATATATATATATATATATATATAAAGTGTTCTGTGTTTTCTTCCTCTGATTTTTCAGGACTGTGCCCATCTGCTGTACTTATGGCCCGACGGAAACTATGCTGACTGTGTTGTTGTCGTCAAGAGTGCGAACTTTTCTGACTCACAAATATATGGTTTATTTGCTGACCGCCAACTTGCTTACTGAGAGTTTTGGGAGCTGGATTCCCCGTGTTTCCCCCACTTAATTTCATTCCTCTATGCTACTGCATGTTCATTTTTAATTTACTAGAGTTTGTTTTCTTTCAGCTGACGTCTGTGTAAACTCCGAAGATTTCTTCAGGCCATATGCTGCTCCGTATGTGCCCGGAAACCTTTGAGTAGTGGAGACTTGGAAGTTGATGAAGTGCTTGTGCCATATGGGGATTCAAGTGACCAATACCTGTACACGTTGACGGTTTGGAAAACAGACCTTTTCTAAGTTCTCATATCGCGAAGTGGGATGCAACAGATGGTAATAAAACAGACGTACCGTCGGACTTCAACAACTAATTGTGTTCATCATCATCATCATTGACAGCAACGTCAGAGGAGAACACTTGTGCTTCATTGTTGTGCAAACGTGTCAGTTTATTTCGATGAAGACTTGTAATGGGAAGAAGAGGACGAAGAATGGGACTGGGAGGGGGAGCTAAGTCTAGCTTACCACAGACATCCAATGTACCCGTATCTCCAACGCCCAGTGATACAATCTGGGTAGAAACTGACAGCACGAGCGCCACTGACATCGGTTTTTATCGTTCAGTGTCTCTGGCCACATACAGGGAGGGTCACGCGAACCCTGTGCTGTGTGAGGAACAGTACCAGCAGCATCCAAGCTTTCCGTAACTTTCTTCGTTCTCCTGCCATATCGTATTCTATCCACCTCTAGGTTTTCGCTATTTCGAATTCGGCAGGGAACACAAGGTTCTTCTTGGCATGGGTAACAGGACCCAGTCACCTTACCTTACAGTACTGGATACATTCTTTGAGTGAAGTACCGGAAATCCGTCTCCTGACTACCTGTTTCCGAATTCGCTGGTTCCAGTCGATTTCAGTTATAGTTCTGAGGCGTCGGCGGTCAAAGATCTGAAGATATCTCAGATCCTCCTCCCGAATCGAGCAGGTTTCGTAGCCGCGCAACAATACACTCCATAAGGTAGTCTGGTACACGTGATTCTAGGATAGTGACTGCCGTAAGATTTGCCTAACTTTTCGGGCTCATGATGTGTATGATAGCGCAGCAGCGTGACTGATTTTACATCCGTGTACGGCTGAACCACTTGACCATACATAAACGAGTAAATCCAGTCTGGTTGCGTCGTCAAACTTGCCCCGTAATAACAGTGAATTTGAGTATGTTCACCGGAGTCTGAAGTTTGAAATAGCCGTGGTTCTAACACGGTATTTCTGCTTAAGTCCTGGCTACTAGGTGGATTTTTACACCTGATCGCTGGATTTGGTACCGATTATCTGTAACTGGCTGACATACTAGAAACGAAACATCAAATCTGCTCTGTTGAGTTCCTTCACTTTAGACTATAGGCTTTCGTAACTCAAGGCTTTTTTTTCAATATGAGCGTATACGGCGAGTGAATAGACAATGGAAGCTGATAGTATCGATATCGTTCTTTCAATACACTGTTCATTCACCGACCCCAGTGCACGTTTTGCCAAGAGCGGCTCGCTCATCTGGTAAACGCCGATCTACATCGGAAGCGTACACTACTGGGATCCGTTTTTGAACTACCATGAATACCTGACTGGTCGTTGTTTCCTGCATTCAAACGTGCTCACACATCCTTTATGTAGATAATTGTTTTCTGCACTGCCACACATGCTGCTGGTACTTTAACACTCGCTGGATCGCTGAAGTCCTTTGGCTCATCGGCGGTTCTTGTCAATCCCTGTGCTGGGCAGCTCACAATGAGCTATGCGCATTTGGAAAGACATCCATACACCTGACCCCACAACCTATAGTCGGTGGCTCGTTACTGAGTGCGACCAAGGCAGGCAGGCGAACCATCATTTTGATTGATAGGTGATTGCGTCTCTGCACTTTTGCTTGCGGGGAGAACGAAACTAAGATGAAGCTGATCGTGCGAGGACCGCAAGTAAGCGTTGGCGGACTTAACCAGTCAGGCCTACGGTGGTTTGTCAGTCCTCACAACCTGCTCTCCAAGACCCGGTTAGAGCTTGGAATATATAACGATTATCTATTTCAAGCAACTTCCAAACTCCGCAACCGATTATGGTAAAATTTGGCCTATGTGGCGCAATCGAGATTTGGCATGAAGTACTTCTTAACTTTGGGCAGAAAGCAAGCAGCGTTATAATTCTCGAGAATGGTTAACGAGTTTTGGTGTTAGTCGTTTTCAACTGGCCTCTACTTGTGTTCTTCACGCTGTGCATCAGGGTAGTTTGAGAGCTGTCTTGTGAAAATTCCGCGATATAGTGGCTGTGCTGAGATTAGTCGTGGCTTATTTTAGTGAAAATTTTGTCTGATGAGGTCGACCTTAAACTGACCACTGAATTCAGATTTTGGCAAGTAATGGAAGTTAGTGTACTCTGGACAGCCGAGCAGCACTGCACAGCTGTCGCTCCTGAAAGTCTCGTCTCGTCGCATCTCATCAACCCCTAGGGAGATTCGGACCCGCGACCCCCCGATTAGCGTCGTTCAATCACGAGTGGTTGATCACCAGTGCGCTTAACCTATACGTAGGCGAGATACAGCGGCGTTCATCTTTCACGCAGTTCACGTCATATAAGTTGGTGTTCACTTGCTTCTGAAATGAACTGGAAGGTTCTTGCGACCTGTCACCTATTTTCTTCTATGGACAAACTAGTGCCTGCTTTAAGGTAGAAGTTACTCGGTTTGTCTTTATAGAGTGCCACAGAGACACAGTTTCATTATTAAAAAAACCCATGAAAATGAGTATTTGGGAAGTCGTTTGATCCTTTTTATACGGCAATCCTAGATCGGTATTTCCAACCTACACGGGATTTGCTATAGAGCCGTAGAAAGGGCCGTAACATTTTCATCTATTGGAGTTGAACATTTCTTTACTGCTGTCAATGGATCAGTCATTCTATGGTGTCACGTTACGGCTACAGTTTGGATTTTTGCTGCTTTGTAAAAATTCTTAAAAGCCACGTCTGTTTGACCGATTTGCCCCGTAGCACAAACATTTTTCAATGAAGAACGAGTTTGAGACCTGAATACGTTGAATTTCAAGTGATCTCAATGTGAGTGTCGAGATGTCATCCAAAATCTCCTGTGGGCAGTTTTGAGATAATATGTTTTGCTACAGGTGTTGCATTTAGTCGTGTTGAATTGCATCTATGTGAACTAGTGAATTTTCGACAGTTCCTGTCGTGTTCGGACGCGGAGAAAGAGATAATGTACGAGAAGACTAAAATCCATCCCGTTAATTATCCTGCTGTTTTTCTGGTCTTAAAATTACTTATGCATCTGTGCAATCTTAGGCAAACTCCTTACTGTAAAAGGCTCGTAAAATGGTGAAATTCCTGCCAACCGAATCCTCGTTGTTTGCAAGTTTATTTGTCAGCTTTACAGTTTTACCCCCGGGATCAACTTTTGGCTGATAGGGACTAATCTATTGTGAAGTGGTACTGTGACTTTTCCTGCCTAACAACGTCCGTTTCTTCTCGACGAAACACCATTCATAAGGTTGCTGTAAACCCTTCGCATTCAGTTAGCCAGCCCGTTAACACCAAAATTATTTGGAATCGAATGTATTCCCTCAACCTTCATGATTGTTCCTGCTCATCACAGTACCAAAGCACAACACGGTGTATTTCGTTCCCTAACGCTTTGGTTAAAGCGGTGAAAGACATTGCAGGCGTTTCGAATAACCTTATCAATCCCTACTATCTACATTTTACAGTATCGGTTTAAAAGTGCTCATGGCGAAAAGAACTGGACGAGATGAAAACTGGAAAACGGAACAAGCCGTAATTTCCAAGACCATTCACTCGTGTTACCTAAAATTTCCTCAACAGTGGCTAGACTGATGGTCAATTTGACTGTTTTGTTTCGCCTAACAGGTTAATATACTCTGCAGGTTCAGTTTAGGACCTGCCTGAGACACGTGCCTTGCAATCAATGAAAACGGCAAGCGCATTTATTGATCGAGTCGTGGACCGACTCTTGTGATAAACTGCGTTAGTGAAAATGTTCATCAGTACGCTGACGTCCGTAACGTTCTGTTCTGCCTACGTAACTGTCACCGCAGCTACATGTTCACTCGTGCACGACGGTAAGGACCATAAACTGTCCGTCTGCATACTGGTTCTGTCAGTACGATTCTCCAAGCGGTCAACAGGAAACAATTATGCTGTCGAATACGTGCGCTGTTATGTGGCGCGTTTCATCAGTCAAGTGGGCATAGCGCCACTGTAGTGTTAGAAATATCGGCTTCTCCCACGTCCTGGTAGACTAGCTCCTTGATAAGCGTTTTAAGTTTTTAAGTCTGGGTTAAAAACTTCTTTTCATTCTCTAAACAGTTAGCCGCGCAAATCCACCCAGCTCTGTATGATAAGCTTTTGCTGAAACCACACTGAAAGCTGACTGACAGGCAGTAGGCTCCTCTACAATTGCCTGGTATACCTGGAATTCTTCGTTAACAAGACATCTGATATTTCACTCTTTCTCACATTCAACTCTCAAATTAGAGTGCAATAAATTTTCAAGGGTGGAAACAGGTGTAAACCGTTTAACTTTAGTGATGAGTAAAATACCATCCACTAAAGGTCTTTATATTATTGCTGAGTTAATACAAGTTGTTATTTGTCTTTCGGTCAGTTCAATAAAAATGCCAGCTAGCCCTGGGTTTAGTAGACTGCCTGTCGTCAGTCTGTTTCGTAGGAAGTATGCCTAAAAGAGTAAATTTCCTGATATAGTCAAAAAGAAGTCGTATAAAAGTATGTGGGCAGATAGAAAACCTCAAGAAACACACTGGCTAAGAGGGATTCAACATAAGTGGAATAAATTGTATTTTCACACCGATATGGCATCTTCGACATGAACTATTACAGGCGAATCGTTGAAAGGCGTCCTAAAGGGTACAATGATTTCACCAGCCAGTGAGCTCGTTTATGAAACGTAGAGTTATTTGTGGTAAAAACAGTGCCTAGTGAAATTGCAGCTCCCGGTAACAAATTGAACTTAACCTCGATGGTATATCCGCCAAACATTAGTATTTGAAGTTTCCCGGCGATTTGTTTTCCATACGAATTCATCCAAACCGCTATCTATCTGTAATTCTCCTCATGGGCAAGAATTCATTCCCAAAAATTCAAATGATGTACAACCGCGGAGTGTAGGAGCTAAAGCAATCGTGTGGTTGCTTCATGAAGCTAGATGAACAGACTAAATCCTTGTGAATAGGATCATTAAAAAAGCCGTGGCACATGTCATCCAATTTTGCAACAATCCGTTTGACGCCGTCTGTGTCCGGCTCTTCGTTTACATATACAGGTACTCGAGCGCAACTTCTAGCTTAGCTCGGTAATATGTCCAGGAAAGGTCCAGAATTCTAGTCCCAATTTTCAGGCCTTCGCCTTCGTCAGTGTAACATTGGGCAACTTGTACACAGCATATCATCGTGATCATCTTCAGTGCCGATGAGGATATCGTGCGCACAAGTGTGCGTTGAGCTTTGGCCGACGATCAAATTTAGTCCGTCATTGCTAGCCGCTGGACCTACTTCTAAACAACAATGTTTCATACCTTCCTGAAAATATGGGGGTCTCCTTTAGCTACTGTTAGAGGTATACAACTCGTGTTGCTGGTAAGTGAATGAGATTGTATGTTGTTTGGTTGGCTCCACAAAAACGAGTGTTGCTAGTTGGTGCGTTGTGTTATGTTTTCAGTACACTTCTTAACCGTATTCTATAGAGATGCAAGTTGTTTAATTTCGTAGAACATATAAATAGTCGTTAACCATACTTTGTTGGAACAGTCCGTTTCTGATGCACCGTCCCAGTAGAGCACTGGAATAGTGGGTGCTGCTATTCGCCAGCCTTGATGCATCGAAGGAAGTGTTCCACTTCAACATCACTGGAGAAGTAACTTGTAGTGATGGTAACAAATGGACCGCCATAGCCACTTATTATCCGTTTCTCATACTGTTGTATATTATAGGGCCTTACATTGTATGAAATTTTCACCAGACGTCACAGGACACTAGTTTTTGCTTTTTAGTAGTATCACTATATCATAACGAAATTTGTGACAAAATGTCATTTCCAACCTGCCCACGTGTATGTATAGAAACCGCCAAGCTTACATCTGTTATCTTTGTAAATGTATTCTAAATATGTTCACGCTGCAGGGCATGGCGGCATGTGTTGTAATGATTCAGAAAATTCCGAGAAGATAGCAATGCGGATTTTGTTTAACCATAATTTAATTATTCCAACTCATTTTTCAGGTTGGTTGGGTCGTCAAACATTCAAAGTAAATTGTGCCCGTCTGAAAGGAATTTTCTCTCGGTAAAAAGGACCCGGAAAAAACTACTCGAAATGATATTTTTAGGCTAAAAGTTGTGTTCCTCACAAAAATAATGGGTCAGCTAGAGGTGGGAGCTCAGTTTGAGAACCTATTCATGCGAAGACGTTATGCGAACACGTCTTGTAAGCATCTAGAGAAATTGAAGATGGTTTGTCAACACTGATCACCAATGCATTTGAAGCTCATTCTATCACAGAAGCCCTATCGCAACTAGGTATCTGGAAGCACTGAAGAACTTGTAAGCTTGAGGTGATGTTTTCTTAGCTCCACTAGATAAGGATAACTGAATAGTCCTTAGTAACGCTGATTGCACAGAAAAGACATTTCAAGTTCTGTCCATAGAGATAAAGTTTGCCAGAACACAAGAAAGCCTGCACGGTACATGGAGGCTTAAATAAGAGACTGTCTAAAACGATTTGAAAAAAGCCAAGGTGGCATTAGCATCAAGAAATAAAAATGTCTCAGATCAATAGGCACAGGAATTTGTCGAAAACTGAGCTGTCCGCTGTGACTCATTCTTGACATGAGCAACTGCACGTACCATGAAACTGCACAATGGCTTATGCAAAAATTCGGGCCTGTGCGTCACCACAACTTAGCAGCAAAATTGTCATCATCGATAGCATAAGAGTAGTGTTTACCACTGATGCTTCATTACAGTACAGTCATTATTTATTTGAAAGATTTATTGAGAAGAGAAGAATAAAAGTGGACAGCGGAGGGAATCAATACAAACCTACCACAGTTATTCTGAGGGGCCTGAACCTCCAGACACCTGTTCAGGCAATCTACAAAGAAACTGAAAACAAGAACGCCATTGACATCGATTAGCAGCCACTCTTTCGGCGTCCCCAACCAGGCACATTGGGAATCACGCGGTCCCCATCCTGGAAGGCGAGTCACAACCACAGTATCTAGACTTTTCGTGATCGATTACGTACTCCTCTGCCAGGTCAAGGGTTGGCCACCTCCGCCACTCAAAATTGGGCACCAAAAACCACAATCTCTTCGGCAAACGATAGTTCGGCATACGCAACACTTGGTCCAACCAAGTGTGCTGGACACATTCTTCAGTGATGGTCCTCGTTGCACAACCGAAAACTCGCATTCTAATTGTCCAGTTACGGATTCGCCGACACCAACCCACACGAACTATGGTTCTGACAAACGATTTTCGAACACCTGAAGACGTCTCAGTTCCACTCCTCGAACAGGCCAAGTCTCACAGGCATACAACAAAACGACCCCTACTGTAGCCTCATAAATACGTCCGTTGAGATTCAGGGATATGTCGCTTTGACTACATACGTGTCTCAAGTTAGCAAACGCGACCCGAGGCTTGAAGATTTGTGCACTGTCCGCACATGCCATGCAACACGCACGTGCCAACATATGGAAAACGCCGAAAGTGAGAATTCGAAAAACTTGTTATGTTCACACACTTCCGGGGCATTCCTTGATGGGTAAGCGTACCGCGAGGAAACTACCGGTCAACCGATTCAGGTGTGCATTGGTAATCCAGGAATACTAAAATTGTGGCTCGCTTATACGTATGGCATTGTTCTAGCACCTGACGGAGTGCGAAGATTTAGATAATCCAACCCACACCCGCTTACCGCTCCCGAGTCAGTGCTTCACGAGCCACCATAAGGCGATGAAGCACAAGTGATGACAAGATTCGTTAAAACTGGGGCCAAGCTGATACCCCTGTGATTACCGCACTCACTGCGAGCCCATTGATTGAAAACAGGCACTATCACAGACTCTCCCCAGTTGTCTGAGACAGTTCCCTTTAACCAAATACAGGCAAATAGACCAGACAAGCGCTGACAGAGGACATCAGACCCATTTTTAGATCGTGCGGATGGGAGGTCATCCGGAACAGGAGCCCGGTGGCGCTTGAGAGAACGTATGTACTCATAAACCTTCGAGGCATTCGGTGTTGAATGTTCACCGTCCAGCTATAGGATCCAAATAAGTGGTATCGGGTGGCCACCAAAGCACTTGATCGAATTATTAGGCCCTGCGGTCGAGGCGTACTTTATTCAAGCTGGTTGTGCCACTTTAAATTGACGGCTGATAATTCGCCGGGCCAAGTTATGTTCGGCGCCGGTGTGAATATTTCTCAAAAATCCAACCAGTGCCACTGTTCGGTCTGACATCCAATGCTTGAGTGGGGCTGGTAGCTCAGTGCTACAGGCAAAACTCCAAGCACCGTGCAAAGAGGTGGTGATCTCGTCCCAGTATGAATAAAAATCAAATTGTGTAGCATTTGGGAGAGATTTCAGAAGACGATTCTGTTAAATTTGTCTAATTTTCGGATCTGCCAGTCCCTCCGTTGCTAAGCGACCTTCCGCAACTTACGTGGCCCTGGAAAACGAATTTAGTGTCTATGTTTCAGAGAGGTTTGGTAAATAATCGGTGGATTTGTTGCCGGGCAACGTTTCGCTTTTGACACAAAAGCTTCGTCAGGCTAAGTAAGTAAGTAAGCAGGTTGATTGGGTTTAAGGCAGTCAGGGAACCAACCCGCGAGATTTCTTATGACTAGCCGACTTGATCAGTGCTGCGTGTCAGTCTGATGTTCCCGTTTGTTGGTTAGTGGGGATGACTAACATCTACGATAGATTGGTTAGCGGCGAACCCGGATTTTGCGGCCCTGATTTTTCTGTCTAGGACACATTAATGGAATATTCCTCTTGGGGTCGTTCACAGAATTTGTTCGCCTGTGTTCGTCGAGGGGTGTCGGGACAATTGGTTTGGGGTTGGGGGGTGGGGTTGGTTAATTGAATCTTACTCTGCTTGGATTTTGTACTTTAAGACCCGGACCATATTGCTGATAGCTGCACATCACCTCATATCATCTGGGCTGATCTAAAACCACTCTCCACACGCTTGCAAGTTCTACGCCCTCTAGTCTATTCACGCTGGGATGCTTGGCGATTTCCACCGCCCCGGCCACCTGTCGCCGTGGTGTAAATATTAACCCCGTCTCAGAATGTCCACATTTTCCAAATCTATCCTATGCCCAGTGTCTAGTGCATGCCCTGCCATTGCCGAATCTTTGACTATCGCCTGATATTCATCTATGTTTCTCGGTGGTCTGTTAATGGATCGCTTATGCTCACCGATTCTGGTGTGCAATTCCGTGGCTGTCTGACCTATATAGACCTTCGTACAGTCGTTCATTTTATTTTGTATACACAGTTCCTAGTCCTATCAACCGGAAGGCGATCCTTCAACTGCACCAACACTGAGCGTAAAGTCTTTCCCTTCTGGAATGCTACTCTAATGTTAGCCGTATTCAGTACCCTTCTAATGACTTCAGATGTCCCCGTTTTGTATGGAATGACTGCTGTTCCGATCCACTCCTTGTTGGGCCTTGGTGTTGGCACCAATACCCGTCTTAGTTGCCGCTTAATTAAACCCACTGGGTATCCGCTATCTTGAAGTCGCTTTTTTACCTCCAGTTGTGCTGCTCTTCGGTCGACCTCCTCTGTGCACAGTGCGCTTACTCTCCTAAACATCGTTGAAACTATGCTAGCATATACTGCTTTTGGATGTGCTGAGGAGTAGTTTAAGACCGCACCACTATCTGTTGATTTCCGGTAAATAGTGGTTTTCAATTTCCCACCACTCTTATGTGTCATGCAGTCAAGGAAAGGTAGCGTACCCGATGTGGATTCTAGCTCCATGCTAAACTTAATGTGAGGGTCCAAAGTGTTAAGATATTGAAAGAATTCGTTCACCTTATCTCGCTTTATCACAACGAACGTGTCATCTACGTAACGCCAGAAAACCCTTGGCGGACACTCGAATCCGTTTAAAGCTTTCTGTTCAAAGTCTTCCATG
This sequence comes from Opisthorchis felineus, assembly GCA_004794785.1. Classification (NCBI taxonomy): domain Eukaryota; kingdom Metazoa; phylum Platyhelminthes; class Trematoda; order Opisthorchiida; family Opisthorchiidae; genus Opisthorchis; species Opisthorchis felineus. The sequence continues at coordinate 168,843 of SJOL01006745.1, forward strand.
TACATGTTTGCCAAAATCGGGGATATTGGTGATCCCATCGCCAGACCTTGTTCTTGAGAGTATATAATTGAGTCAAAAACGAAATGACTTAGGTTTAGGCATACTTTTATGCCTTCAACTACCCCGTCTACGGAGAGTTGCGTTCGTTCTTGCAGCGCTGTGTCTGCCAGTAAAAGCCTTCTCGCTACTTCCACAGCGTCCGTTTTAGGGACATTGGTATACATCGAGTTGACATCAAAGCTAACCAGAACTTCGTCTAGCTCTAACTGAAACCTAGCTACTTTTTTTTAGCAAAATCATACGAATTTTGGATGTGTGTGGGTGACTTTCCGGCAAGCGGTTTAAGGATACCTGCTAGAAATCTGGCCAGCTCATGTGGTGGTGAACCATACCATCCACTATTGGTCTTATGGGGACACCTTCCTTGTGAATTTTCGGTAACCCGTAAAGTCGTGGTTGGATTGCACTTTTTGGGTACAATCGATACCATTTGCCTTGCCCCAGATGGTTTATCACCGATCTTAGATACCTCCCAACTTCAACCTTACTCTTATTCATTATTGACGTAATTGTCCCGTTACTGATTTGTCGGTAAGGCCCATCAGCTGCGTGTTGTCTAACTTTCTGCAGGTAGTCACTCTTATTCATGACGACCGTGGCCTTACCTTTATCTGTCTTTATAATTACTATACTGTCCACATGTTTTACTGTGTCCAAGGCTCTTCTCTCTGCTGGTGCAATGTTTGGAACCCCTGGTTGCTTGGACTTCAGGCCTGTGACCAACTATACCCGTAATTTCTCCGCTTCTATTGAAGGAACCTTACGTATTTGTCTGTCCTTGCACTGTTTACCTTGAGCTGATTTCACTTCCTTCGCTTCGGTATCTAGTAATTCGAATTCAGCAGGCAAGAGTGCGGACTGAAGATCATGGTTGAGGCGACATGCGCGGTGGCGGATATCAGTTAAACGTTGGATGGTTAAATGGATCCTGTGTTTGAGGAATCACTTGGCCGCTGAGGAAGCAATTCGGGCGGAAGCGGGGGACGCATCTGGTGGCTTAACAACCAGAGATTTGGGAATTATGTTGTGCTCCATGCATCTAATGTTGAAAACGCGATGGTCCTCCCAGTTTGCCTCCAATCTCGCCAATCGAACATATTCACTTGACAGTTTCCGAACACATGGTCCGTAGATATCTTCAATCAATTGGACAGAAAAATCAAGGCCGCAAAATCCGAGTTCGCCGCTAACCAATCTATCGTAGATGTTAGTCATCCCCACTAACCAACAAACGGGAACATCAGACTGACACCCAGCACTGATCAATTCGGTTAGTCATAAGAAATCTCACGGATTGGTTCCCTGACCGCCTTAAAACCCGATCAACCTGGTAACTTACTCACTTGGCCTGACGAAGCTTTTGTGTCAAAAGCGAAACGTTGCCCAGCAACAAATCCACCGATTGTTTACCAAACCTCTCTGAAACGATGACTACCCAATCGGTCCCAAACATTTTCCAATTGATTGAAAACATCTACGGACCATGTGTTCGAAAACTGTCAAGTGAATATGTTCGATTGGCAAGATTGGAGGCAAACTGGGAGAACCATCGCGTTTTCAACATTAGATGCATGAAGCATAACATAATTCCCAAATCTCTGGTTGTTAAGCCACCAGATGCGTCCCCCGCTTCTGCCCGAATTGCTTTCTCAGCGGCCAAGTCATTCCTCAAACAGAGGATCCACTTAACCACCCAACGTTTAACTGATATCCGCCACCGCGCATGTCGTCTCAACCATGATCTTCAGTCCGTACTCTCGCCTGCTGAATTCGAACTACTAGATACCAAAGCGAAGGAGGTGAAATCAGCTCAAGGTAAACAGCACAAGGAAAAACAAATACGTAAGTTCGAGAAATTGCTTTCCACCACTTGCTGTTCTAGTAGCACAATAGAGAAGAGTAAGCCATCTGCTAGCTATTGCAGCGTAGTCAATTTATCAGATAGACCCTTAAGTGACGAAGAACGTTGTCTGTTAGAGAAGGGATTGAATTTTGCAGTTAGTAAAAGAGTTATAAGGGCAGAAGAGATCATTCCCAGTGTTGAGTCTGTGTTCCAGAAGCTTCCTTCAATGGAAGCGGAGAAATTACGTGTACAGTTAGTCACAGTCCTGAAGTCCCAGCAACCCGGGGTTCCAAACATTGCACCAGCAGAGCGAAGAGCCTTAAACACATTAAAACATGTAGACAGCATAGTAATTACAAAGGCAGATAAAGGTAAGGCCACGGTAGTCATGAATAAGAGTGACTATCTGCAGAAAGTTAGACAGCACGTAGCTGAGGGGCCTTACCGACAAATCAGTAACGGGACGATTACGTCAATAATGAATAAGAGTAAGGTTGAAGTTGGGAGGTATCTAAGGTCGGTGATAAACCATCTGGGGCAAGGCAAGTGGTATCGATTGTACCCAAAAAGTGCAATCCAACCACGACTTTACGGGTTACCAAAAATTCACAAGGAAGGTGTCCCCATAAGACCAATAGTGGATGGCATGGGTTCACCGCCACATGAGCTGGCTAGATTTCTAGCAGGTATCCTTAAACCACTTGCCGGAAAGTCACCCACATACATCCAAAATTCGTGTGACTTTGCTAAGAAAGTAGCTGGGTTTCAGTTAGAGCTAGACGAAGTTCTGGTTAGTTTTGATGTCAACTCGATGTATACCAATATCCCTAAAGCGGATGCTGTGGAAGTAGCGAAAAGGCTTCTACTGTCAGACACCACGCTGCAAGAACGAACGCAACTCTCCGTAGACGAGATAGTTGAAGGTATAAAAGTATGCCTAAACCTAAGTCATTTCGTTTTTGACTCAATTATATACTCTCAAGAACAAGGTCTGGCGATGGGATCACCAATATCCCCGATTTTGGCAAACATGTACATGGAAGACTTTGAACAGAAAGCTTTAAACGGATTCGAGTGTCCGCCAAGGGTTTTCTGGCGTTACGTAGATGACACGTTCGTTGTGATAAAGCGAGATAAGGTGAACGAATTCTTTCAATATCTTAACACTTTGGACCCTCACATTAAGTTTAGCATGGAGCTAGAATCCACATCGGGTACGCTACCTTTCCTTGACTGCATGACACATAAGAGTGGTGGGAAATTGAAAACCACTATTTACCGGAAATCAACAGATAGTGGTGCGGTCTTAAACTACTCCTCAGCACATCCAAAAGCAGTATATGCTAGCATAGTTTCAACGATGTTTAGGAGAGTAAGCGCACTGTGCACAGAGGAGGTCGACCGAAGAGCAGCACAACTGGAGGTAAAAAAGCGACTTCAAGATAGCGGATACCCAGTGGGTTTAATTAAGCGGCAACTAAGACGGGTATTGGTGCCAACACCAAGGCCCAACAAGGAGTGGATCGGAACAGCAGTCATTCCATACAAAACGGGGACATCTGAAGTCATTAGAAGGGTACTGAATACGGCTAACATTAGAGTAGCATTCCAGAAGGGAAAGACTTTACGCTCAGTGTTGGTGCAGTTGAAGGATCGCCTTCCGGTTGATAGGACTAGGAACTGTGTATACAAAATAAAATGTAACGACTGTACGAAGGTTTATATAGGTCAGACAGCCAGGGAACTGCACACCAGAATCGGTGAGCATAAGCGATCCATTAACAGACCACCGAGAAACATAGATGAATATCAGGCGATAGTCAAAGATTCGGCAATGGCAGGGCATGCACTAGACACTGGGCACAGGATAGATTTGGAAAATGTGGACATTCTAAGACGGGGGTTAAGATTCACACCACAGCGACTGGTGGCCGAGGCGGTGGAAATCGCCAAGCATCCCAGCGTGAATAGAATAGAGGGCGTAGAACTGGCAAGCGTGTGGAGAGCGGTTTTAGATCAGCCGAGATGACATGAGGTGGTGCGCAGTTATCAGCAAAATGGTCTGGGTCTAAAAGTACAAAATCCAAGCAGAATAAGGTCCAATTAACCAACCCCACCCCCAACCCAACCCCAAACCAATTGTCCCGACACCCCTCGACGAACACAGGCGAACAAATTCTGTGAACGACCCCAAGAGGAATATTCCATTAAGGTGTCCTAGACAGAAAAATCAAGGCCGCAAAATCCGGGATATTAGTCATCCCCACTAACCAACAAACGGGAACATCAGACTGACACCCAGCACTGATCAATTCGGTTAGTCATAAGAAATCTCACGGATTGGTTCCCTGACCGCCTTAAAACCCGATCAACCTGGTAACTTACTCACTTGGCCTGACGAAGCTTTTGTGTCAAAAGCGAAACGTTGCCCAGCAATAAATCACCGATTGTTTACCAAACCTCTCTGAAATTATGACTACCCAATCGGTCCCAAACATTTTCCAATTGAATGAAGTATCTACTTTGGATGAGCGCGTGGCCGGAATCCACATATGTGCTCCAATACGAGTGGCAGTCAGTTACAGGACTCGAGCCATCCGTAACCGGTGTCGACGTGATCAACTTGAGTTTGCAGCCGGCACGCCGTTGGAGGACACCATGTGACCAGTGGTCTTCGATTATTTCGGAAGCTAGTACTGCATAAAATAGCCTGTGGTCAGCACACAGTCGAAACACTCGTTCACCATTGTCCGTACGTAGCGAGTCCATGTCAACCACCTAATTGATTCCCAGATGGGCTAAGCCTGCCCACTTGTGCATTCAGATCTCCGGCAACCACCACGATATCTGAGCTTTTAGCTCGCCGCAGCAGGACATTCAAGGCGTCATAACACCTGTCTTTGATGGTATCAGATATACAGTCAGTTGGAGCGTAAGTATGCACGACAAACACAAAGATCAACTTCCTCCTTGTGAGACTAATTCACAGACGATGGTAGACGAACTGCACAGAGGAGACTACTAATGGGTATCCGGTCAAGCAATGATCCTTCTGCCTGGTGAATTAGGACGTTATCGACTCCTGCACATCCTGCCGCAACGGTCCCTGGATCGCCAGATATGCGCAGCCCGAAGCGAGTGAAGAGTGATGAGCGGTTGGCTGAACCACAGTGGTTGCGTCTTGGATTCTTGTTTCTGATACACAGCACCATCATTATCAAGCGAGTCCAGTGTGATAGCAAGAGCAGATTGTTGTTCTACTTGCTTCAGAGTGCGGACATTGAAGCAGCCAGATAGACTTGGCGTCGAAACTCTAAGATTGATTTCGAGATGCTTGAGGCTGTCAGGGCGAGCTGACGCGCAGAATTTATGGCCGAATCTGCAGGAAGACGAACGGGCTTGTCAATCCCAACGGATGGGCCTTCAAGGAGAGAGATATATGTGGCGTGGAGGGAGGGGAAAGAGAAAGTGTCTGAAAGAGAAAGAAGGGAGGCATCAGCAGTAGTCTGCGTTCGCTTATCCGCTCAGCTGTATGCAGGAATTAAGGCAACCCGGCTGATGATACCACGCGACGGCTGATGTGGCGTGAGTTTATTTGTATGTGTGCAATTTATGGTTGTACGTTGACTACGGTGCTGCGATGGTGCCTGCACCCAGAAAGGAGGACGATTAGGGTTTTTAACCAAAGCCTTTACCTCAAAAGCCAAATCGCAGTGTAGCAGTATTTGACGGAAAATGCCAGTACATTTACACTCCATTCACATTTACACCATTTACACAGAACAAGTCGCCACAGACGTTCCAACCCCCAACCTGGAGGTGGCTGTGTTGTTCAAACCTCTAGCCATTGACCAACCTGGTATGAGAGACTGCGATTGGCGTGCGGACAACTCCCAGTATAGGTCACTGGGTCGTTGAGGCAAACAAACCGTGAAACCACGTTAAGTTCTAGTATCTTCGTGGCGGCCATTAACTGATGTACCCGCTAGACGCCGCAATCCTTTTCAATAATGCCCAATTCTTCGAGAATATTGCTATGTATCGATCGTAATGAATAGCTATCAACTGCAAAGGTAACTGCAATGATGATGATATATTAGCTATCACAATGTATTACTGTTGGCTCTATACATTAAAGGTAATTTTTAGATGCTGAACATCACTGCGCACGAGACTACATCATATCTGTCAGCATCTCAAACTAATAGTTTAAAATATCCCGGCGACTTGATCGGGAAATACAATAGCTGATCACGCGATGAGTTGAATTATAAGAGACTACTTGGTATTCGGCCAGGCAAGTTTGAGCTTTCCTGAGGCATCCCCGCTCCATGCTGGCTTAGGCGATCAGATATTCGCGATGCAGATGGTCAACTTTGCGGTGAATTCATTTTGAATACATTGCAGATTCGTTATTTTCGATAACGGTTTCGATGACAGTTGTCTTGGCTAGGTGATATAGAGCACGAAGCTGATTATCTACCGGAAAAACGATATTTTTCTGTTTCCTTTCAGTTGATTTGGATATTACTTCCTATTGCCAATGGTTAGAAGTATGTCATTTTACTTTCATCTGATGTGGATAACGTCCAAGTAGTTTTTAAACCAGAAGTCATGAACTCATTTTGATCACTTTGTTGAAAAAATCGTGGAACCACGAACTTATGAAATCTACACAGGAGACTACCTGATGTGAACGGAATCGATGAGCAACCTATCTGATCATGTTATGTTTCCACATTCCTTGCGTTACTTCCGACTTTTCGACGAATTTCTTATCAGTCCTATGTAACACCGCGATTGTTATGTTGGAACAGTAGGGAAGGAACACAAAACTGTCACACAACGCGAGGAGCACTGGTAAATTCGCATTAAAAGCTATTTTCGTTAGTAAAGTAACATGTGTATAGCACGGCAAGATGGAGGGAGACAGGCAAGTTCCAGTCGCCTTTGTGGGGACTCAAACTTAATTCATCGAAACTCAAGTCCTAAGTTTGATCTCGTCAGCTGCGTTTATTGTAGTACACCACGATGAGTACGGGTAAGGGTGGATCCCACTGCTCTCCCAAGTAAGGAAAAACATTGTGACGATTCTACAGAGCATTATTTGTACATTTATTGGCCCACTCCTGTTGAAAATATCTGGATATTCCGTTGTATAATCCAGTCTTACAAAAGTGGAATTCGAGTGGCTTGGCTCAATGACAACGGAGTGTCTTAGTGCGACATTCCGTAACCAGTGAATATCACTAGGCCGAATCCTAATAACGTTGAAAAAATCGTAAGAATATTGGAGTAAAAAGATTATTTCATCCTTGTTCTGTCAGAAACTGATGGACTAATGAGCTTTCGTCAAAATATACCACTAGAAAGGTTTTCATTTTGTTTCTGAAGCTAAGAACAAAGGTAGGTTTAGCGGAAGGAGCCCTAATCCGGGTAGAAAAAATGCTGGGCGCTTTCAAAAACCGGCTCTACTATGTTTCGTGGTTAAGCTGAGCTTGTGTTGTCAGAATTTGCGATCTCCAGAGAATATGTTTCGAGTTTCAACACCTGCAATGAAGCGCGATGAGCGACTTATTCATTTCTCGGGACGAACGCAAACTATTGCGGACCATCGTTCAACTGTGTAGTAATCTATCCCGACTGATCATTCGAAGAGGCAGGTACAACAACACACACTAGGAATACTCTGGCCTAGATGGGTAGTCCTAGGATATTTATGCTTGCGTCAGCAGGCGCTTTAACCTGTAGGCATTTTCAAGTTTGACTGTCCAGTTTGAGAAAATCACATCGTAAATGGCGCGTATCCTATGAATAACGCACTGCTTCGCTTTTGATTCTGCTTTACAAATAGTATTCTTCTGATTATTTCATATTAGCTTTCACTGCATATCGAGTCAACTGTTTCGATCCGTCACTGTCCGGGTTTCTTATAGGGACGTTGCAGGCTCACATGTTGAGCACCCTGCCTTTCAAATCCCCGAGGAATTTCGAAACAAACTACTCTTTGTCTTTTTGCGTGGGATGCAACTAATAACAGAAAAAATCGACCACGAGCCGCATGTGTAATTTATTGTGACATAATTCTGGTTATTGTCCGGACTAGTCTCACAAAGTCACCCAATAGTACTCACTACGGTCAGCTGGGCTGATATTACAAGACAGATCAGGCAGCATGGATAACGAGATTCCATTGAAAGAATTTTGAGGCCGGTCACGTTGAAGTTGAAGGTAGGCACCGCGTGATCACGTTCTCTTTAGCTAACTTCTTGGTTAACCTTTGTGCTTTTTGTGTGTAGATGGGCTCGCGGTCATCACAGCACAGAACTAATCAAGTCGAAACTAGTCGTTTATTGTCATTAAAATTGCGCCACTTATTCCTATATTACTTACTAACCAAATTATCGTCAAACATCCAAAGTGCTCTTGGTGTTGCTCTAAACTCCCCTCTGCTTACACGGTTGCAGTCAAAGTTCGCTTGTTTGACTGTCGTGGAGTTACTTGAGGCAAACGACCCTGAGAACGTCTGGCATGATTTCGATCACTTCTGACTGATAAGACAAATCATTTTGAAGGCATTGAGCTTCTCTTGCTTGCTGCCGTTTATCATGCACACGGTCATAGCCAGCATTCAGTTGGTTGATTGTAGATGGTATGTTCAGCAGATTAGATAGATACATATAGATTGTTAATGTACTTTTGTTTCGTACTCATTGTTTGACAAGAAAGTCTGATCCGGCAATAAACACTGGGATTTGAGGTAGCTCTTACAGTTTAGTTTTCTTCCCTGACGGAAAGAATGAACACTGCTGGTCATATGGGCCTTAATCTAGCGATTGTATGCGGTAGTTTCCTAAAAAAATTTTGGACAGGAAGCCTAAGAAACACCTGTACATAACTGCTTAGGCAACAGCCAAGGTGAAAATATTTCTCACTTGACTGTGCAACTTACTAGCTGTCAATCGATTCAGTTGCCAAAATGTCCAATTTGTCAAAATGTTTTCCTTTGTAAGAGGCACTAAATGGTTATTCAACTCTTCAGATGACACAAGAAGGGAATATTCCGCTGAAAATGCTTCTCAAAACGTAAGTAATTAGGAGCTTTGAAAACGCGACTGGACACTCGCAAATTTGAAGCCGGATATTTGGCAACTTCATAAAGGGCACTAATGGAAATCATGTCCCATTTGAAGGCTTCTGAGAATATTCACTGAAGTTGTTCCTACAACGGTCTACTTTTCTGCCATAGGTAAGATGCAACTTGTGTGTAAGACTTAGATTAATGGTTCTAAAAAATAAATTACCTGATGATCCCTTAGAACGACAAAACCGATCGTGGGCTTTAGAAGAGTTTTCAGCAACCTTATGAGTAGTTTCTTTTAAGAATATAAATTACCGTTTTCAAAGTTCAGTCGTACATGTCACTGCGAGTATCTTTAATCACCTTCCTTGAATTGGGCATTTCCTACTCATTTGCATTCCACCCACCTTTAGTCTCACACCGCGTTTAAAATATCGATAAGTGGACGCAACCATTGATCGTTCAGTAAGTAAAGTTCAGAAATTAGATAAAAAAGTAAGGAATGCCTACACGTTTTCTTACTGCACGCTATGTCAAAAATTTCCTACTCAAACACAGTGCATGCAGCCTTCCTCAAACACATGGATTCATTGGAATACCTTAGCGTCTCATGCTCCCCCGGACTCTTTCCAGACTGATCTATTGGCATTTCCTTATTTTTGGAACAAAGGTTCGCATGGCAGCACGGGGGAGGTCACGTCTACTGCTTCGTTTGGCTTTATTCCGGGTTTCCATCTTAAACGACTGTATTCCGACAGATAAACAACAGACGCAATCTCGACAGTTATATAAACCTTCTGCCCCTAAATAACTGTGGCTTAGACAGTGTGGTGCGTAAGTAACAATAAAAACCTCTGTTGCCTTGTGGAAGTGAATAAACAGTAGGTGTTCCGGGTGGCTGGAAAAGTTTCAGTATGAATGGAAGCACATTTGTCTGTTGCAGCGGTGTCATGTATTGATTCCTTTCTGGTTTCAATTCAACGTGGTGCACTCCAACGATCCGCCCTTTCTGTTCGCTAAGGGATCTGTCGGGCTTTTTTGTTGCGGCACAAAAAATTAACCCTGAAATGACATTCGGCAGTCGCGATGGTGACAGGTGACTGATAGTGTGCACGCTGACAAACTGGGCATTGGATACATTTTCTTGATTCACGATTTAGCTTAGCGTCACTGGAACGTTCGATAAGATGAAAAACAGAGTAAATTCACTGGCAATCAAGAGATCAGTGATTATCAGAGAGGACCAGAGGCTGGTTTATAATCCAGATTAGCGCCTGTGTGATAAAGTTCTAGCCACAATTCGTGTTCTCAGTCTCTATTTGTTAAGAGTTTGCCAAAGTGTGCTCAGTCACAGGTGTATACGTGAGGGTGGGTTGCCCGTTCGTAATTACGTTTGACCCAATAACTGACCAGTCCTTTTCCGACTTCGCGATTTTCAAAACTAGCCGACTGTCGTACACTTTTGGGTTTCGGCTTTGAATTACGTCGTAGTTCTTCCTTCCTATCACATAACTAGAATCCATCGTTGAACGTCGCATTGTGGTGGGACAATAAGCCTATGAAAACAAAGTTAGCATGGTTATCAGTTGTATGCGTGTCTAACTGATATTTATCATCATAAGTATACTCAAGCGAACATTCTGAATGCAGAATGCAACAAAACTTCTCACCCGCCTCTATGGTATGGACTCGATTGGTTGCAATCATGTGCACATAATTTAGGCGGTATTTTAGAGCAGCTGGTTTGATTCATTATTTGCTTACAAGGACAGTAGAAAATTTGAATGCTTTGAAGGTCCATCGTTTGGGGAAAATTTACCTCAAAAGCGTCTTGATACCTGTGAAAGTGACCCCGGTGATTCAGGTTGGTTCTTACAAGGATGTTACTATGCAGCTACTCCCAGAAACGAACAATAATTGGGACTGAATTTGACTCGGCGAGTATTAGTTAAATTTAGTGAGAAATCCGTTGAAACTTTGAAACAGTCGCTCGTTTTCAAATCTGGGAGAAATTTCTTTGACCAAAACCCGAGTTTTCACCCTTGGTGTAGGCTTCTGAACAGAAAAAGCTCTCTACATCATCTCAGCTTGGATTGACACTCACTTCAATCAAGATCTCCGACGCCGATAGAAAGCAGATCAACAAGTAACATGCACTGTTCCACTTCGGACACTCCCATGCATGACAACGAGAGTTAAATGACATACAAGTGTCATTCTTGGAAGCTATCGTGTTTCCCATTTCATCCCTGAATGTTAGTAACACGAAATCCTTCAACTTTTTTAATTCAGTACAAAGTTACTAATTTTGTTGCGCCCAGCCGCACATAAAAACTCCGGGACCTAGTTTTAATCTACAGATTTGAATTAGTATGCTCATGTGGTAGTCTCAGGAGCACTTTTACTCACTCAACGTAGTGAAGATTCAAGACGTTGGATCCTACCCCATCCAGAAATGTTATAAAAATGCTTGGTCACTCTTACGGGAGTTTTTATTCGTAGATTCTCCACAGTAAATTACTCGGGAATATTCGTCACGAACAACCCCCCATGGTCACTTTGTTAGAGTTTATCTTCATCAGAGTCCAATGGATGGCATCTTTCACTTTCAGACTAGGAAATCTGCGTTAACTTCCAAACCTTATATTACATGTGTCCCCTGAAGTTGAGTTTCCTGTTCCTATAGTGTATACCTGGGACTGCTTGATAAGTGTTCAAGCCTTGAGGCATACTTTCATGTGTGTTTAAGTATGAAAGGATATACTTGACGGCTCCATGGCCGCTAAGAACAACGACGCTTTAACCTTTCTGTGAAGATCATGTCAGATGTAAACCACCTCTTCCGTCCTTTACCAACAAAGACCATATCACCTATTAAAATTCAAGCTCACCTTTGCTGGCGCTTCAACCGTATGCCCACATTTCCCTGAATGGACCCGTATATAATTCGTCAAACCTTTGTTGTGGACAGCCTGAGGCCATGACTTCCAGCTAGATAGGCTGTGGTCATCGTTTTTAAGCGATTCTTAATGACCTCTTTGAAATAGAGGATTCTAAAAAGGACATGTGACAGACAGAGTCCATTCGTCAAGACTGTTGGATGACCACCGATTTGAAAAGTCTGAATTGTTTTGTTCATCTATTGGCCCAAGTAAGCTGATCAGTTGGCCATTTGTTGTAACTTGTCGTTAATCTTTACTGAGGATTTTCGCCTATCAGACTGCGTGGTTGGTGTGTCGCATGATGTTATAAGGAAAGTGACCTCTGGTTTTCCAGCCTTATCTTTTGACCAAGTCACTGACTAGTCAGAACGAATAAAACTTTAAAATAAGACTCACTCTCAGTGCAATAGTGCTTGACAGTCGAGTGGTTCTGAGGCAAAACGTGGAAATCCTCTAATCAAAACGTCATGCAGTTGATCCTCGCTAAGCTTTTTATTGAGCTGCAGAAAGCCGAAGGGCTTCATGTAGCTGAACAACTCATAGCACTGAACACATTTAAGCTGAGAGTGACTACAATTGACGTCGTATACCTTGAAGATTCCCTAAATAAGTGAGCTATTTAACGACAGTATTTACATCTAAGGCAATGCAGCTGGTCCAGAAAAAACGAAGAGCATCACTTATTCCGAAATTGCAATTGTACTTGGTATGGGATCATGGCTGTTGGAATAAAAAAGACACCAGTGGGAAAAACGGGTTCCACCTAGATTTAGCATGGCTACTTCAAACAACCCCCTGTCTAAACAACTGTATCAATCCGATGTACTCTGGAATTTGAAAAAATAAGTTATCTTTGATGTACGGATCAGGTTACAACCCGAATTCGTTGCAGTTCAACCGGAATTTCGATCATACGGGTATTTCCACTTCCCATGTTTATGTGTTTATCGCCAACCTGATCATCACTTCCGTCGACTTGGTTGGTACTCCGTTCAGTCTCACCCCTGAGGAAGCCGACCAGTCTTCCGAATCGCTTCGCTTTGTTGATCACTTCCTCTGCCATCAAATTGAAACACATCGCGAAAACAGATAGACCGACTGCCATGTAGAGCGCCAGAATGATCATTTTTTCTTTCGGGTTCTGTGAATTTACAGTTGTACCTGAAACAGCGACAAGAACACACAAAGCGCAATTCGAAACAGGAAGGTAACAAAAATGTAATATAGTTCGATTTTGATGAAATCTTTGGCGCGAGTTCACCAAAAGCTTAGGTTATTTACTGCAACGTTCGACTCGTGGTTCGTAAAATTTAAGCTCAGCTAGTTAACCAGGTGCAGGTGCACCTACTTTCTCCTGAATAATATCATTTCGAAAATGGAGGAGTCGGAAAAATGTATTTTTTAGCTCCAAACCCGAATACGCCCATGCATTCATGTGAAATAATTATGTGTAAATGCCGAAATCTTAGGTCTGTAGTTCGGAATTCTTATAGGGACATTCGAGTTTCTTATCATTTCGGGTTGATCGGTCGCAGTGTTGGTTCCCAATGATTCTCTGTTCTTTTTGCCGGCAACGAACTCCAACCAGTCAGGGTACATTTTTTTACACATCCAATATGCAATATAATTATCTGGACTGAGTCAGCCAAAAGATGTTCTGCATTGTGCGGTTTCTGAAATTCATTTAAAATGTGCGATCATGGTTTAAGGCTTGTTGAAGATTATTCGTGGTTCACCGAAGCTGGGGTTAAATAACTCATCAAAACTAATGTGTGAAAGCTGCTCTGTTCAAAGCAGTAACCACAGAAACGTGATATCTGGACGATACTCAATGCTAGCCTACCTTACCACACAAATGACCGTTTCTAATGATATGATCTGTGAATTGGCCGGAACATACCAAGATTTTTGAGGTGATTTGAAAACAGGACTAACGTGAGTTGTGAAAAGCATTAATTACGCTTTATTTCATTAGAGAATGGCCATTTGAGCGAAATTCAAACCGCAAAAACTTAATTCAAAATGACAGGCGTATTAGGCAATAAGTTTGGCGAGCAAATAATGTCACAACCAGTTGACTACGCGCAGAGCAAACACTTCTGCACGGAAGTTGTCCCAACACCAACAAACCAGTTTTCTTCTGCACCTGTCAAATTGCTAATTAACAATTTCAGACAAAGCATATTCCGATAAAGGCGCAGAGATTCAATCGTTCTAATGGAACGTCATCATCATCATCGACAACATGACGTCAGCGTTCAACACTGATGCTTTCGTGCCATACAACCACGATTTATTTGAAAGCCTTATTGTAAAGGAAAGAACAAAAGCGAACGGTGAAAGGAACTGATGCTAACTTACTACAGTCATTCTGAGGTGCTTACACCTCCAGACATTCATCCCGGAAATCTGGATAGAAACTGACAACAAGAAGTCAATTGTGAACGATTAGCAGCCATATCTTACAGCGTCCGCAACCAGGCGCAGTGAAGATCACGTGATCTCCATCCAGAAAGGTGAGCAGCACCGACAGCACGCAAACGGTTCGAAATCTCTTTCATACCCGTCTACCAGGTCAAGAGTTGGCCACCTCCTTCCCAACTCTGGCCAACTCCGACACACAAAATTGGGCACGGAAAACAGCACTCCCCTCGGGAAACGTTAATTCGGCATACGCAATTCATGGCTTAACCAACTCAGCTTCTGGTGCTGGACACATTCTTCAATCGACGTGCCCATCGCACAACCGAAAACTCGCTTCATATTTGACCCGTTACGGATTCGCCGACACTAACGGACACGAGCTATGGTTTTGAGACAACGGTTGTCGAGTTTGTCTCAGTTCCGCTGCTCGAACAGGCCAAGTCTCACAGCCATACAACAACACATCACAAACTGTAGCCTGATGCACACTTCCCTTGAGATTCAAAGATGTACCTCTTGGACGCCATAGGTATCTCAAGTAAGCAAACGCGAACTGAGCCTTGCAGATTCGTACATTGACCTCATCTGTCACACTAGAGTCAGAACTAATACAACTTCCAAGATACGTTGGGCGAACAAAAGAGCGCACTATTCTCAGATTTCGCGAAATACACTCATTTGCACAAATATTTGGTATTAAGGAGGGATTCATCTGAACCTCAGCGGAATTCATAGTCGGAGTCTGCTTCACATAGGCCACTTCATGTTTCATTTCGTACGGTATTTGGAATATTTCAGTTTATTTTCTTGGAATAATACCACTCATAATATTGCTGAACTCTCATCGACAACCAACGAACGGTTCGTTGGGGCCCATCTGGCAGGCGCATTTCACGAGTTTCCCTTGGACTTGTGTTCTACTTGAACCAAAAATATACGAGATTTGCAAACTGCACTCATTTGTACAACGACCTAACTGAGAAGCGTAAGGCGTGGGTATTTAGCAACTGAGGGACTTGCAGATCCAGGAGTTAGAAGAATTTACTATAATTTTCTTCTGGAACCTCTTCAAACTGCTCCATCATCAGGCGTGAATGTATGCTGGAAGGAGAATACCACAGCTTTGGACAGTGCTGGGAGATTTACCTGTGGCGTGGAGCAGCCAGGCCCACCCAAGTACAAAATATCAGACAGAACAGTGGCACTACTTGAAGCCTGGAGAAATTTTCCCGCCGCTCCATAACATAACTTGGCCCGACGAATAATCAGAATTCAAGTGAAAGGGAACGTGCGCGCTGAGCGTGAAATCTAGTTGATGCGGAAAGGTGACGAAACGGAAGCGACCTAGATAGGCCGTAACGCCAGAAGATTAGTTCAGTTAATCCTTTCGACCGGGCCCGGGAAACCACCAGTAAGCGAAACCATCAAGGATCAGGATGGAGTGACCATCTTGAATAAAAAACGTCTCGACCGGTGTGTCGAATACTCTGAGTAGCAGCTGTCGTGGCCACAAGCTGCCACTCATTTGGAACCCACAATTGACGTAGAAACCTGGACGATGAACGTGGAGCCTTCTACGGAGTCGGAGGTCTATGACTGCATATGTTCTTTTAAGTGCCACTGAGCTCCTGGTCCGGATGAACTCCCACCCGCATAGTTCAAAGACGGGGTAGAAATCTTCAGGCAGTACTTGTCTGGTGTTTTTTTCTGCATCTGGGAAAAGGAGACTGTCCCAGACAAGTAAGGAGAGTCGGTGACAGTTCCCATTTTGATAAAAAGTGGCTCGCAGTGAGTGTGGTAACCACAGGGGCATCAGCTTTTTCCTTGTCGTAACGAGACTGTTGGAGTTAGTTTTGCTTCGTCGCCTTATGGTGGCTCGTGACTCGACAGCAGCAAGCAGGACTCCGGTTTGGAAAGGGTTGTGGTGACCAAATCCTTGCACTCCGTCAGGCGCTGGAGCAACACCAAACGCATAAACAACCCACAATTTTACTATTCCTGGATTTCCAAGGAGCATTTGAATCGGTTGTCCAGTAGGTTCAAGATCCATCAAGGAATGCCCCGAAAGTTTCTGAGCATAATACGTTCTTTGTTTTCTCAGGCTTCCGGATGTGTGAGAGTATACGGAGACTTTTCAAAAAAGCCTACGCACACATATTGGTGTCCGTCACGTGTGCCCAATCTCTTCATTCCTATCTAATTTCTTGATCGATGAGATGATGAGATGAACTCTGGAAGCTCTCCGAAACCCTGGTGTTCAAGTAGCTGCTGGCGATCTGGAATATGCAGATCATAACGTTCTCGTCTTCGAAAATGTGAAGGCGCAGGTGTTTTTGAAAGAACTGAGCAAAGTCATTTCGTTTTTTGGTATGCACTTTGCACCCAAAATTGAAATTACTGAAAAAGCGTGAGCCGCACAGTGTCCTATTCCAAACCGCTCTTTTTGACCACATAAGTAATGCCTGACATATCTCTCTAGGTTTGTCGCTGACTTATCACATGGCCTAGCCAGGTGATCACATATTCGATTCACTTCCTAGCCCATCATGTGGGTTACTGGTAGTCTCAAATAAGCACAAGGCTCGTTACTGAAACGGAGATCACAGATTTTGGGAGGTCCATATGTGAACGGTAAGAACCAAAGTTGACAGAGTAGCCTGATTCCTAACCGCTCAGTGTAACTCACGAACCGTTCGCGCGTATCTTGATTACCTACCAATAACTGAGTTTCCGATAGTTACTTTGGTATCATCAGTCGTGAACTATGGCATCGATGGAGGAAATCTATCTCAGCGGGATCGTAAAGTGCACGCACACAACATACCGCCTGGGTGATAAATTCCTCATGTAGAAAAACCACACACTGTCTCGTGGTGGACCTGAGTTGTACTATTTTTTTATATCTAACCTATACTGTCATACCTACTTCTAAATTCCTGGTACTTTTTCACTTTTCTGTAGCTTTGAGGACTCAAAAACTGACAGGTGACTTGCTCCACAAAATCTTTATAGGTATAGCTTACGCCTGTACTCCATTGTAAACGAATGAATCGCCCTGATCATTCATAATCGACAGGACAACACTATGTTTGATGTTTTAACCTGTTTGTGAGTGGTTTTTAGGGTTTGGTAAGAAATGATAACGATGTACAGTATTAAAACATACAGACAGCAAATTTTAAAAATAATTTTGTCCATCTGAAGTTGTGACCTCAGTAAAATCAATAGAACTTGATTGTTGTTCGTAGGTTTATCCCTTTCCTGCGTCATCTATACAGTTCAGTAATTGAATCTTTCTGTTTTGTCACCCTCCTCATAATCCATTGTTCGTTATCCAAGACAATCTGATTTGGTCACCACATTCACCTTCATCGTTGATCCCTGTAGCAATTTGAGGTAAGTCTTTGTAACATGATTAGCGTGTTCACTCATGCTCCCACTCAAAGCCCAATACTCCCAAGTCACTTTGACTGGAATAAAGCACTTATGTGGTCGTTGGCTTGTTCGCTGAGCTGGGCAATTTGATTGCGTAGCGGTGGGTTGGTGGTTGTGCCACAACCATTAACCCACTAACTAACTAAGGTAGTTATATATTTGGATCTTGAAGGTGCGGCCTGGCCTACCCAACAGCCAATAAGACCTCACGATTCATGGAGGCCAACCGATCAGCTAAATTCAGTTCACCTGTCTCGTCGGAACGCCAAAATGGTTATCTGTCAAGCATGTGCAAACCATCTGTCCATTTAGGCCAGGATTACAGTAGGGCAGGCGCAAAACGCTTCAGTGCAACTGAATCTGGTGTCCGACAGTGGATAGCGGTTGCCTAAGATGCGCAAAGCCATTCAGGTCTAATATTACTTGACATTCTGGATGACAATAAATGTTGTGTTACTAATCAGTCAGTTTCCCGAGTGTTGCTGATAATCCGTGTAACTCATTTTTGTCTCTTTTCTGGATACACCGGGAATTCTCCAGATTTAAAGACAAACGTAAATGCTACACTGGGATACGATGAATTTTACGAAGAACGACGGGGTGTAACACCTACAACAGCATCGATTCTTCTATAGCAATCATTTACCGCCTTTTCAGTCACAGTTTCACCTCTAGGGGTTTCGCCGTTCCAGCAACAAATAGACAATTTTAAGTGAGGAATTTACGGAGTAGCCAGGAAGTAAGTAGGTAGGTTAGAGTATAAACAAATCAAGGGGTTCGTGAGACAGTTTACCATGTTCTGAAGGCCAGTTGCTCAACATTGTAGAGTACATACTTTAATAGATATATATCAAACAAAACAGGAAGAACTTTACTTACGAATTGGTGTGAACGAGAAAAAAATGTTTTGTAATGAAAAACAACCTGCTGGTCTTCTTTAGCTGCTACAAAAATATCAACGGATGCAGTGCAGCGCTTTGCTCAAAATTTGAATTCATTGTAACGTCTTACTAGCTTGTCGTTCATTTTTTTAAACAAAAAAGCGTGAAGTACTAACGAAGGTAAATCGGTTCGACTCGAAACTAGAAAATTCATTAACTCCTACTTTTCATCTACGGATAAATTCTGTCTGCTTTCCATATGCCTGTTTCTCTTGTAGGATTGTTTCGCAGTCACGTAGTGCAAACAGTCGGTGCATGTCTGCCATCATCGAACAGGACCACCTCTGCAATTCTGGGTCACAACTATCCGACTTTGTTTAGGCTATGAACTTTTCCGGAGCGATTTGTGGAAAGTGACGATGGGGAGCACCCAATTCGACTCTATCAAACTTTTGGCACAGTTTGGGAAAGTAAATTAACGCACTATGTCCACACCAAATCAGGCAATACAGAGGATTGTTATTTCAATATTTTGCAGCGTGGCGTTTTCAGACGCAATGACAAAAAAGCGATGGTTTTCTTATACACCTGATACTCACAGAAACTTCATGTGTTCTTTTTTGAAGGCACCGCTTTAATTAAAGTTTCTATCCAGCATTTTGTTCATATATCTCAATTTTAATTATGAAGTTTGGCCATATCATGGTAGTGGTTCATTAGTTTAGGTTCCCGAAGAATGGACCGTTTCATTTTCCAGGTTGTGTGTGAAAAGTGACTGAAAAAAATTGTCTAAATTTCGCCCCCCCCCCCTTTATTCTAGGTGTAGTCGCAGCTGTTGGCATCTTCCAAGCATCATACTCACCTTCAGTTGGATCGCTGTTGTCATCCTTGAGGTGTGAATACTTTAATATACTAAAGGATTCACACTTAATTGCTTTGTCAGACAACTTCTAGTATACTGATTTCATCCAACTTGTAAGAGGAGCTTCATTGAAGCATGATTATTACGAAACCCAAACTTTGGACTTGAGTTGCCTTACAGGGCGGTTGTACTTGACTTCAAAAAGGACTCACGATGCGGCTCATGCTAAAGTACGTGACTTCCGTACTCAACGTCAAATAAGCTTCCTAGCAACCCACTCGATAACTTCAACTTATCCGTACTTACAAGCAACTAATTTGGATAAACGGCTCCCGAGTAATGGTGTTGTTTTCTAACTGCACACAAGTGAAGTAAGGGCTTCTTTAACAATTAGATCATACAGAAAAAACGCTTGAGTTTAACACATGGATGTTGTTTATGGTAATCGCCGCTGCTAGCCGTCGAAGAAAATAAAAATTCGTCAACCATACAGTCATCGAATGCCGGAGAAAATTTTCATATACGCTAATCGCACTTCATGCATCTTGAGCGCCATATATATTGGGAACATTATACGTTTTTGCATTTTAACGGTGAATTGTTTATTCACTATGCTGGAAGAATTTTTCAAGTTCGTCACACATTTTTTCCGATTCGTTGCTGAAGTCGGTCTTGAAAATGACAAATGTCACAAACAAGCAATTTTTCAATGGGACGATCGTAATTGCTTTGGTCGAATTACTCTCCAGAACAGGGATATTCTTTTAAAAAACATACTACAGAAAAATAATTTTTTCCGTTGCGTTTTCCGACATATTGCCTGTCCAAAAATTAATTGCAAATATTTTCTGACAAGAGCTAATTACTCGCAGATATATCAGCAATATATGAATGACCACGACAAGTAAATAATTTTGGTCATGGAAGCTGACTGAGAGATTCCCCACCCAGACAAGAAGCACAAGCGGAACCATTTAAAATAAACCGTTTGACAAGCAGTGGCGTATGTTGGGACACAGTTGAAACTTGATCTATAAAAGCCCTGAACGTAGAAACTACAATTTGTGGAACCTGTTGAACTAGTGGTTATACATCTGAAGGATCCGGATGGACCCATACACCATCCATGAAGAATTCTTACGAAGACATTAGGGACACAATTATAGACAGCTCCTCATCCGCGATGAGGTGACTTCTAACGCCTTTGGTGCTTCTAAAATAATTAAGTTAATTTTAGTCAAAAATCCTGCCACAGTTAAAATCTGGCTTTCTGACAGGAATAGCCTTACTTGATTTGTCACAAACTATATGCAAAGGGTTCCTTAAATCGGTATTCTGATATTCGAAGATAAGTTGCGATGCACACAACATCAGTTGACGGATTTCCTTCCTCTCCAACTGAAAGGTGCGTTTCAACTCCCAACAGAAAGCAACATCAAGTCATCATATTCACAAGTGCATAGTGTATAGGCTCCTTCTCCATCCCTACATAAAAAATCAATGGACATTTGAACTAAGGGAGATC
Organism: Opisthorchis felineus; assembly: GCA_004794785.1. Lineage (NCBI taxonomy): Eukaryota > Metazoa > Platyhelminthes > Trematoda > Opisthorchiida > Opisthorchiidae > Opisthorchis > Opisthorchis felineus. The sequence goes on from SJOL01006745.1 coordinate 189,896, forward strand.
TATAGAAAACTGGAAAAAAACTGCGAAAGATATAAAACCACAGCACGGACAAGCTACCTAATAGATGAGCCTATTGGAGAAGTACGAAATGCAGTTTGCTTAGTTGGAGGTTAGTATCAATGGGTTCCCGTAGCCTGAAACGCACTTAAAGAGAAAGAACGATAGTGTCAGGGTGTAAGTATGAATGATCCTTTTTGTTTATTTTCTGCTCTGTCATAGAGCCGAAATAAAGAACCTTCGGCGGAAACATCTTCTCGAAAGTGCAGTTGTTTCAACTAGGTTGCGAAATGACTATCCCCTCCTGATAAGGCTGATTGGATTGGCAAAACAGTCTAGCCTACTCTCTAAAGCAAAAGAATCAGTTTTGCAGGACCAACGTTCGACCAGCGTGTACATAAGCATGAGCACTCCGTCTCCTCAACAATTGACCAAATCAGTCGAATTGAGGATAATTCCTTATTTTCAAAATGTGATGCCATGACAGCAGACGTTTATACTGGGTTACGTAATCATGTTTGTCGCGGTCAACCCCACGGCTGTGAAGTTATCTAACGATGACAGTTTGGAGATACTCAAACCCAAAGTCACTTGATCAGGCTAGATAAATATAAACAAGACGAGAAATAAATTGACGGATTTGTTCAAGGATTTCAATTTCCACTGTAGACACATTAGCATACATACGTTTTTGACGTTAGCACCCTTTAGAAAGCAGTGTTGCGTATACCAAGAAAACTCTCGCAAGTGGACAACCTGTCCTCGGAAACCGCGGACCTGAAATTCTGACAGTTCATTAGCAGAGGTGCGGTTGACTCCACATGCATATTTTGGCAACTTATATCTGGGAAAATGTGCGCATCATCTTACTTAATTCTGGAGTTTCACTAAGAAGGAGTCGTTGGTAAACGTTCTACTTGGGGCTAAGGGTTTATATTTACAACTAGGATGGCTTTCGTTATATTTCACGGGCAGTTTGTCGGAACGTTTAACCAGCACGCTGGATTGTCTATTTTACCACTCTAGGGCTAGGTTTTAAAACATTTTATGTCAGTTTGGTAGCATCAGGATTTGAGGCTGTGCGCATTTTTTTCAAAACTTTCATCAACGTTGAGATGATATAATGGCTCCATTCGTCGTGCTTGGTGACAGAACTGGTGTAATTTTAGCCAGAGTTTCTGTGTTTAGTTTGATTCAACCACCGTTATCACGCCTAGATAGCTCAAGCTGACTGGGTGTCAGTAGTTCCGAGAATACCAAGTACAACAGTAGAGATATGGTTCACTTGTCAATATGTTTTCATTTCTGACACGTCTCCAAATTGATGAATTCAATGGATGGAAGGCTACCAACTTCTCCCTAGGTGGCTGTCATTTTCGCTGGACAGTGTGACCTGGGTAACAGATAAACATGGTTCCCAATAATGCACTTTATTGGATGGGGCACACACTTAAAGCCCGACTTTGTTACCGGCCTATGGTGCACCAGGTCTTGGAGACACCTGGAGACATTGCTTAAGATGCCAGTAACACCAACATGTTTCGAATCCAATTAATGAGTGTCTGAGATGCGCGGACATTGGAGTAACAACTTAGGGGCGGAAAAATTTATTTTTAGACAATGAAAAAGGAACAGCCCTGTTGTGGACCAGTAGTCACTGAATTTTTCGTTACATAAAAAACCCGTGGTCAAACGTGGGCAGGTCCAAATTTAGAATATTGATGGAATTTGGACGTGACAATTACCTATTGATACGAATAAAATACCCCACGTTTCCCGGGATGAATTTTCCCACCATGTGCAGGTGTTTTCGTATTTTAACCACTCATTTATTGCAAGCTCGGCCAAGATGTTTGTATATTTATTATCGCTTCTTGTTTTTAGCGTCATACTTGCCGTGAACCAACCTACAAGGTTACAAAACGCAAAAAACGTATTCTGGGCATATATGGTGATACCGCAACTTGCTGACTGCCAATCAAACAACATTTCGATCCACGTTATTGTGTAGCCACGTTGAATCATCGCAGGAATGAAAAAGCTTTACAATAACGCATATCCATAAACCGACGAACTTCTCATCCGGCAGCCTTGACTGATTTTACGTACACTCAACTAGACATTTTTTGGTAGTACAGTATCACAATACTTCTGAGTTACTTCTAGTCGTTCAAATGAAGAGGTGTGCACCGTTTTCATACGTGGTTTCTTGTAAATCAGCAATATAAGAGCAATTTTAAGGTTTACAGAATGCGGTGCGAGCTCTTTCCATTGCGCTTGCTCGTCTAATGTTTTCATATGAGTTGTAGGGGATGGGAAAAAATGTGAAAACCAGAAATTTTTATGGCGAATATCCCTAGTACCTTTTCGCTTCTTCAGGTCGGAAATCAATTTCAATCATTTCGTTTTCAGAGCAACAGTAGAAGACTTGAGTTTTCTGTTGCAAAAGTGCAAAATACTAATGAAGCTAACTTGGTTCGATTTCCACCGAGGTGGACAACGATTGAAGCAACCTGGATAGTTTACCACTGTCAAGGAGATAACCGATACGAGATTGTATCAACTGACACTACGCAACCACCGTCTAAAAGAAAATAAACTGTGCTGGGAGAAAAAATAAACACACAACACTGAATGGCACAAAAACCATGAAATTGTTCACTTGTATGTTTACAAACTTCTCGCTGACATATGTACTATATAGCCGAGCTAGAAACACCATTTCTACACGATAATGCCCGATACTTACAGCCCATTTGACTAACTTGTGAACCTATTTTAGAATATACCGCTTTTTTCAAATTGAGCGAGCAGCTCACATCTCAGCTCGATTGAAGCCCTACGGGTTTACACTCACAAGGATTTTCAGTAAGTGGTTGCGCAATTAACATTTTTCGTTGTGGCTATAATATACGAATGCAACTGGACGTTTGGACTTGAAAAAGACACACGAGAGGTATGCGTCGTTGCTAGTAATCCATTCAACGAATTAACACAGTGCTATTCTTTAACCCTGAAGTTACTTTCACTTTCGACAGGTTGTGTCAGTATTTTCCATCCCCAACACAGGTTTTCCATGTGAAAGCCCAAGATGATATATTGAAAATGGGATAAAAAATCCAGTTGTTATATTGAAGGCTCTAAGTTGACAAGCAGTCAGTGCACTTAGAGTTAAAGGTGTGTTATGAAAATATTCCCTCACTTTGTGTGCGAATTTTGACCGGGAGGACGAAAAAGACCATTGCTACGCTTTGGCCAAAGCCCCGGCTAGGATACAAGATTCGGATTTGCCCATTCACTTATTGTTGGAAACCCGTTTGATTATCAGTTTGCTAATTCAGACTGTGGTAATTTATATGCATAGTTTGTTTTAGAAAACCGCTACCCTCGGGCCTAGTCAAAATGGTTTATTTGTTGCATACATTCCATATCAAACACATTGAATTACAGTTTACACCTAAGCGGAATAAACTTTGTAGCTCATAAATCGAACTCAAGACTGGAAAGGACAGGACGAAAGTCATAGTGCTCAGTTTCCAATTTTTCAGTTTAGTCTGCTTCCAAATCCTTCAAATGCTGGGTTGAATTAGTAACACATGTATCTGTTATGATGGTTTAGAAGGCATGAAAATGAACATGTGCACGGGACCTTTACAATCCACACCGAAACTAATAAAACGTTATTGCTTCACAATAGGCGGATGGCAGGAAGTCTATATTTAGGCACATAAATACATACAGACATTTCATTTTTTACTTTTAACCGGATGCAACTGATGGTTAGTCAGTATACCGTGGGCTGCAAAATAGCTTACGCGAACAGATGTATTCATCTGCAAGCATTGCATTTATTTAAACTTTCGTGCTGATAGGTGGCCTACGAAATTTGTCACCGTACTACAGGCAAAAAATGATCACTATGTACTACCAAGTCGGAGCTGCACATAAGCCGCTGGCGTTAGAATGCAAGTGGAAGTCGTACGCACTCCCTTAGAGCAACCTGGGCATATTCTTGGCTGTTCAATTTACTGGTCGACTTTTCTAGTAACATTTTGTGACTCGTTCATGCCAGACAACCCATACTTCGTATTATGGGTCCTGAACAGTGATGAAGCATTCGGCATACACACTCATTGGTGCACCAAATCGCTTTCACGGTAGATACATCTGAAACCAGCTGAATCCCTCGTTTATGACATTCAGCAGCCTTTTGGGTAGTGTCCTTTATGAAAACAATGAAACACGTTCATCACTGGTTTCAGTCGATCGATGCAACCCAGGTTACAACGCATTTTTGGGTGCTGCAGGAAAATATGCTTTAAAATCTAGGGTCATTTCGCATCTGGGTGTCAAAGTAACACTATGAGTAGTAAAATGCAGCCACCCGCTTCACCGAGCAACCAAGCAGCATTACCGATCTTCATTGACTGTTCAAATGGGTTCTGAACTGAGTTAATGGGCATCTGGTACATGTTTCCATTAATATTAGTCACTGGCCACACGTTTTTCAGCGTGCTCAAGCCCAGTCCACTTAGTTCAGCAGCAGAGCTAGCCGAAATATCCTGGTGTCCAAGCTTGTACCACTGCTAGGAAGGTTAGTAGGATTGTTGTTCGCTGTCGGCAGTGCAGGCGTATGCGTCATGAGTGAAGTGATCCAGAGGGTCCACGTGAATTGCTTGCGGATTAACACGTTAGATCACAGCTTCGTGGTTAAATACAACCCGCAGCTACGGGTATTTTATGAGAAAAACTGATTTGCAAAGGTTCAACAGTTAGCGCCACATGAAGCAAGCCTACTGATGTACGCGGTCAGTGGGGAGGTCACGTGTGGTCAGGGCGGTTGAGTAGTGGAAAATTGGTCATAATCAAAGATGCAAAAGCCGACGTGATATGCCAGTAAGTATGTAATGTAAGTGGAAGTAAAAATGAATAAATAAAACAAAACTATTAGACGTCAGAATTGTAGGTTAGTGAAGCAGAACATGGAATAAAAACTAAAACCGATAGGTAACAGATTGATGAGAGACTGGTCACCGATTACTTCTGTGTATCGCCGTTGCATCAAAGTAACGTCAAATTCTTCATAAATCTCAGGCCAATAAACAACAGGGCTTTATTCAGCTGAATAGTAAATAATGGCTATCTTTTAAGCAAGGGACTTATCATGGAATCTCCCAAGAATTTAGGTGGAGACTTTCTAAATATATCTAAAGTTTTCTGAACCAATTGCAAAATAAGCCATATCCGTTGGATTGAGGTCCTGTGCACCACGATAAAAACGAATCACTTTAGTGTTTGTACAAAGTTTGGAAACTTATTCGAGCATTTGAAGTACTCAGATACCACATTCAGTTAGGGCGATTCCAAGTTTTTGGATTTAGCTCATCGGAATGAGCAACTTTCCGTAAGCCCGCAACCAAACTCCCACAAAATCAAGTTTTTTTTTTGAGCTTCCAGGTTGGATTTGGATTCAGTGTCAAATATTACACTTTAGGTTCCCCTTGCCATAAGTAGCGGGTAACAGCTGTGTGGGCCGCTCTCATGTGAAAAGGAGTACTTGATGTCATTCCAAGAAAATATACTTCGATATCAAGGATAACGTGCCAACCTCATGCTTCAGTTGGCACGTTGGTGCAAGCAGTTGAAGACAATAATAAATAAATAATTCAGCCGGGGTTCAGACGAGTCCCCCATTAACTCCAACTTAATTTCCAAAAGAGATTAGGTCGCTACCTGATCACTTGATTCCTTCGAACTTGCATCCCCGTGATTAAGGCCTGATTTCACGGAATTACATAGAAATTTTTGGGAACGATCAAAGTGATGATTCAGTTTTCCTCAACCTTGAGGTAAAATATCTTGTTTTATCCTTGTTGGAGAGGTGAGATTTATTGCCGAATATAAATAACTCATTTTGCGCAGCTTGAAATTTTATGCTCGAAAGATATATGGCGTTTGATATAGCACAAGAACTAAGGCTTATCCCCTCTTGGGTCGGACGGACCCGAAGGATAATGAAAGACAGCAGTTTTTCTATGCCGCCTAGAAATTAATTAGATGGACAATCTGGCATTCCTGGCCTACAGGTACCGATTATTTTGTGCAACAAACATTCCGGATTAGCTTAAACAATCTCAAACATTTTGGGCGATTTTCAGTCGTCATTTGATTTTGCTTGTCAGGACACGTGGTCTGACACCGATTTTACTAAGAGTACTTGATTAGGCAGTCCAGGGCCTTCGCCTGCGTCGTTGAATATATACACATATACCAAAAGTCGTAGAAAGTGCTACGTCATTATTCATAAGGAATTACGGTGGCTCCCGATCGTCTAGCTTATTAGAAACCTAGACCGGTCCATCCAATAAAAACTGCAATTGAAAAGTGCAAATTGCTTGCCATGACCAGAGTAAGCCCTCAGTGAAGGGGTCGAGTAAGATAAACAGGTGGATATCACTTCAAATAACGTGTGACACCTCGTACACTTCCGGAACTGAACAGCCAAGGTGCGTTTTCAAAGTACAGTTTTCTAGTTTTTACGGCTGCGCTGGATGTGCCGGCGAGGACGACCAGCGCATTCAGTGTTTCGTTTATTTTCAGACTTCAAGCTTTGAGTAGCTTAGTGCAGTCAGTCACAAACTCTTGCAGGTTGCATGTTCCAAAGCACGCACGACCGATGAACAGTTCGGTGAGTGAGTGCCACATTCTTCGTTTACCTCTTCTAGGTGGCTTTGACCCCAGTCCGGACAACTGTGTGGAGTTACAATTCTAGAAGAGCAGACAGGACTCACACAAAATTGAATATTGAAACAAAACCAACCGATGGTTGACGCAATAATCCTGCTTTCCTCCATATTCTTCACAGCTGTTCCCAGTCTACCATTTGGTCCGGAACTTGTAAGACTGACAAACAGATGGCCATGTTAGTTCAACCAAGTCAATATCCTCAACAGAATCATTATTCGTTCCCACAACTTTTGGTTTGTAATTATGAATGGATGGTTAATGAATTGCACATGGGTGGAAGGTTTACGTGAAGTGAATGAAAAACAACCTAAAGCAGGCATAGAATAGCTGGTCCTGTTGGAGGCAAATTTCAAGAAAATGAATAGAAAGTTTTTCGGATTTACGCTCATATTCGATGAGAGAAAACATTCACAAGATCCACCACTACCGCCAAAATTATCTATCAAGAGTACTCAACTCTCATACAAATCAAAATATTTTCACTTTAAGATAGCGTTTACGTGGTCCTTAGATGATATTCAAACGAGTCCGTCGTCTATGATAAAGTCACAATTATTTTACCACTGAATCAGACCTCCATGATCATAATTAATCACCGATGTATTCAGGGTTCTACGTCAATCTGATCGGTTTGTACTTAACACGTTTGTATTTGGTTCGGTCCGCTGATACCCCCTTGATCAACAAAAAAATAAGCTCAAGTAATAAATAACAATACTCACTCATTGGAATTTAATTTTCCAATCTAATGGACCAAATACTACTTGAGTTCAATATTTCGTTTCTATCTATATACGACAGAAATGAGTTTGTACGCAAAAACAATTGTTTGCTGTTTTCGGTCGTCAAAGTGCACATTTAACACAAAGGATATCGATGTTCTCTGTTCCGGTATTTCTCAGTCGACTGGTGCCCAGTACCAGCCGTCCCGCTAACTTGGTCTGTTTACACGAACGGAGCTCGCCAAATCAACAAGCTGAAAGTTGTAGTTGTTTACTAAGCACTGGAAGCAGAATGATGATGAATCTGAGTTCAGTTTTATGTTCAGACAACATCTGGTGAGTTCGAAGTATTAGAGTGACCGAAACAAACCTTAGTAAGCATAAGTTGTACTAGTTAACAGTTGTTGAAAATTCAGGTTTGCCAGGTGCTTCCTCAAGGCAGATTTAATAATAGAAGGTTGTGATCGAACGACATGTTTGCCTCCTGCGTGAACTGCTATCGCAGGGAGTTAACTCCCAACAGAGTTAACCGGATAAAATCCAAAGGTTTTTTGTTTATCAAAAACACATCGGATTTGAGTTATTCATGAACAAACTTTGTACGCACTTTGCACCGGTTCCTTTTCGTTATGGTTCAAACCTTCTTATGGGAATCACCGGTTTCAAAGTGTACTCATTTGTCAAAATCGCCCGTTTTATATTTAGGGTTTTTGGTTAATGACGTCCTTATATCGGCACAACTATGACCGTTGAATACTTATTACCACTAAATGCAGCCAGTCCTAAAGATTCTTTAACACATCGGACTTCTCCGGTGATCATTCTTTACTCAGAATTTACCTACGAGACAGGCCAATCTGAGTACTTCAGAAAGCGACAAACATCGAATCTTTTCCCACAAAGCATGATGATAGCCAGGTTCCTCGATAGCTTTCCACTATCCGACAGAATATTCGCTGTAGTCTGGGAGGTGGAAATATATTTTCTCTTCCCTACAACGAAGGGACAAACAAATGTGCCGTAAAATCTTATTTGAATTAGAAAACTCTCACCAAGCTATTGACGACCGACCTAGAGCACGCAAAATTTTGACCAGTAGGAACGGCAAGAATTCTAGTGCTATAACCGTCCGAATTTGAAAACTCCCTCTTTTAAATTAGACTACTTTTGTTTGTTACATCCAACCCTATTTAAATTTTCTATTTTTGATCAGTTTGAGGAGGCACTAACTACGCTGTGGATAACAAAATACGAAACTCAAATCAAATGATGGTTAAAAGGAATGTTTGGTCATCAAAAACACTATGCAGGTATTGCACATATTCTGAAAAATTCTATAGCCACATAGATCAGACTCACCTGGAACGATATCACCAAATCCAATGGTTGATAGAGTGACAAAGCAAAAGTAGGAAGAACTTATAAAATCCTTTTCCTCCCAAAATGTAAACACTGTCGCTCCAACAACTATATACACAGCCATCATGCATAGCGTGAGCGAGATTGGGACCGCAACCTTTTCCGATTCAACAACTGGCGGTTTGGTCTCACTGGTATGTATTCGACGTTTATTAGGTTCACTGGATACCGATTGCCGCTCTTGTTTTCTTTCAGTAAAAACTATCTGGCTCCCCGACTCTGCAGTGGACGAAGGCAAGATGGCCATGTCATACAAGCTGTCACCGTAAGGTGCATCTACCTTCTTGTCTGCAAGAGGTGGAGGAGATTTTGTCTCTGTTGAAGTTGTAGACGAGGATGGGGAAGAAGAACCGGAAAGGTGACTCCAGTCACGTTTTCGATGGTTAAGATAGGGACTAGGAGGTTGTTGGTCACTTTGAACGCTAGATGGCATGTAGGGCCTCCTCGTGTTTTTGGCTTCTCGTTTGGCGTATCTCGCTTGAGCCATATCACGTGAAGCACAATGATATCGAGTTGAAAACGCATTCCCACGTTTTGTGTGCAGATACATCCTGCCATCCATCACGGGTGTGGTCCCATATATGACCTGGGTTTTCGTGTGTGGGCTTGGATAGGTCCACGATACTGGTCCTGGACAGTGAGATGTGGATGTTTTCGTACTACCTGAACTAGCAGATATCCTTTTCTCAGAACTACTATGGGAATGCTTCCTTGAGGGTTTGCTAGTCCCTTCTGAGCGACTGCAGCCTTTGCCCATTGAATGACAGGCTGGTCGACACACTCGAACGTAGCATCCACGGAAAAGGCTTGCCAAGTAGTTCCCACTTGTTGTGAGATAGCAGAAAAAGAGCGGGATGCCAACCACTGCGTAGAGAATGGTCACGACCTGGCCTGCCACAGTGTGCGGAGTCACGTGGCCGTAACCTGATTTAAACAAAAAAAATATATATTTGGACAATGACTCTGCATATGCAAATGTGTCAGAACACCAAGCGTTCGTGAACTTTTTCTTGGCGCAAGGCCTCATGAATATATGAGAACGTATATTTGACAAAAATCGACTACGATCAGTGATGTGCCAGCTTGTACCCACCACTATAAGTTTTCCTTGAGAGGTCATGGAAACTGTAAAACAATGGGCAAATTAGGTAATTTTTACAAGGATTACTTGGGTAATTGCCGGACATCTCAGTCACCACTCATTGATTTCAAATATTGATTCGATCATTCGGCGGCAAAAATAATCTCCATATTGAGGCTATTACTTAAGGATTAACAATGGAGGGAGGATAACCAACGAGAACAGCGCCACGAGCTTTTTTACCGAGATCACAAGACTGCATCTGTATCCGAGTGTTTCGCACCAGTTTTCACAAAGTAAGCATAGCCTGTTCCATTCCATTTGGAGTAAAATGGCCAGAAGTTCAGTATTCTCGCACCTATCAGAACCTCACGGTGAACCTAAAATATTCTCCAACCTCTGTCACCCAGCCCATTAGAAACAAGTGATATCTAACCGAGCTGAAAAACGAAGATCAGTAAGACTTTCTGTTGTATCAGATGGGTCTTCTTGTATAACGGCGACAATTATTGAAAAACAAACAAATGTTGCGCTTCCTCCCGCATTGTACCTAAATAGCCTTCAACGTATTCCGATTATAAAAGGTTTCAATGTTGTCATGTAGGTTTCCGAAGCCAATTTGCACACTGAGTCAATTAAAGTCAACTACTGCCTATGAATATTGCGGTTTCGCCTGTCAGCACCGCCCAAGAAAAAACGCTCAGCAGCCATAAATCCTTATCAGTAAGACACAATATCCCAATTGTGATATCTTAATAAGCAAACCAGCCGTCCGTGTTACCAGAAAGCACCTTTTTTTGATTTTACGAGAGGGTGTTGTCTCGCTACTGGCGAAATTTATCATGTTCCGGGAACAACCGGAACATGAAGATCAACCGAATAAAAGGGCTATTCCTATCGTACATTAGGAACATATCTGAATTGACATCCACGCTACTACGACTAAAATGAAACATGGTTGACACACTAAGGAAACTTTTCTCAAGACCGGAGGACAAAACCGCTGAAGGCACAAGAAATGACATCATGCACCGAATCAAATGCACGGATGGCAACCAATAAGATACTAGACAGTCTTGAAAAAAATTTCCACAAATTTTCCAAAGAAACACAACACAGCTGTCAAAAGAGACAATCCAATATCCCTTTAAATTCATACATTAAGATCAGAAAGCATACGAGTTGAATATAGGAAATGTAAGCATCGTAGCACGCAAAAATACGGACACGAGAGGGAAGTTCTAGAATTACGCTACTCTGCAATCGATTCAGCCAGCCGGCATACCAAAACCGACCCTGTCTACGCACCGCTACGAGCGAGGGAAAGCAAACTTAATGGCCACACTGAGTCAGACTAGGCCATCAGACCAACGGACCAGGAAGCAGGACCCGCTGTAGAGGGCAGACAACAAAAGGTCATGAATGGGGTAGCGGAGATGTCAATTCCCAAGGCTACACGGACATCCATCAGCCAGAAGACAGGTGAGCCAACAGGTCAAAAGCAGTGTTCACCCAAACGACCAGTGACTGGTCAAGGTTGACCTGGCTGAGTAAAATCTACTTCAGTCCGTGCAATCCACACCATCGAACTTCCACTCACAAAGCAAGTATGAGGCCATCTCAACTGGTGATGAAAATTTTACAACCAAACTATCAGGCTCAGCAAACAAACCAAAGACCATCAAGACCGAATGTGGTTTCCCTAGGAAGAAAATGTAATGGGACGTGATAAGTGTCCTTAAAATGATCTCCTCGGTCGAAAAGTTACTTTTTCTCCCTCCATGTTGAAGTATTATATATACATATATATATATGTATATATATATATATATATATATATATATTGTGAACCGGCTTCATCTTCGCAGGAAGGATTGTCAACGTCACACAAACTGACTGCATTTAGGGCTTGCTGAAGATTTTTGAGGCTCCTCGGGAACAAAGTCTAGAGGTGTGTTCTTGCTCTTTTAGTCGTCAGCGTTCACTGTAACAGTAGAAAATCCTAGTCCTGTTGAATAACAGCTGAATGTATGCCTACCTGACCGAAATGTACAAGTATTTATCGTGTGAAACGGTAAACGGATGGACTGCTTAGAAAACGCACTAAAATCCGCGCTAGTCTCTTGAGTGTAAACGTGCCAGCCAATCGACCTATGCAGGCCAAGTGAACAGGAATCAATAGCTAACGACCTAAAAATACAATGGAAGCTAACGATGCCACTGAATACATCATCCTGTTTCCTTTCTTCCCCAACTTCGATATGATAGTGAGCAGTCCAACTAACTTTATGATGCTTATATCCTCATTATTCGCTTCGAAGAAGCTAATCAAGTAAGTGGAGACTGGCTGATGTAGTGCAATGCTATTGTTTGATACTAGCGTCGTCTTAAATTAACCCTAGACAGCCTGATAAGGAAACTCCATAAAGGCGCGCATGGTAAGTGTGAAGCATTGTAAATGAACATCACATAAGATCAAACTTTAGTGCATTATCAAAGGCCAAAATTAACGCATCTGGGAAGTTCTACTTGGTGAGAGTAGCATACTCAGAGCTCAAAACTTGTACTATCATTAAAAATAGCATTCAGGTTTGCAGTTCATTCCTTTCTTATTCATTCAACCCTTCATTCCTTCTTTCTGTTATGATCTCATGGGTGCCGAGTTAATTTGATGACAGAACGGAGGGGTGATTTTAATATAGAGTGACGAATAGCCCAACGATTTTGACTACCCTCCGTAGCAAGAGAGTCGCAGTGGGGGGGGGGCGAGAGAAAGATAGTGGATCGCTACAGATGATTTATAATCTGTGGATTGTTCTTTATAAGTGTTTTGTGATCACACCCGTCGAAACAGAAAAGGTAAGCACTTTAAAGCATATTTGAAGGTGACGCTGTCTCGAATACCATCGGTAATCTTTAACCACATTGTGTATTATACGGTTTGGTTCCAGTTCCACCAATTTTTGAAACAGCCTTAAACACAAAAACTGCGTTTAAGAGTATATTGAAGCCAACAGATCTATGCGGAGATCTAATCGAACAATTGAATACGCAATTACATCTGACAAAATAAGCTCATTTGCCGTTCTGCCAGGAAAATATGTACACTGTTTATCGATGTACTAAACAGTTTGATTTTGATCAGTCGTCACTGTAGCGACTCCAATGTGACAATTACTGCTGTAAAAATAAAATTCATGCATGCACGTTCAACAGTATTCCAAGACTGACTTCATACATGGATCTTTGGTACCGACTAAAATATTATCCTGTCAGAGCAAGTCAGAACAAAACATCCGCCTGTAGAGCTCATTATTGGTTGCAAGTTCAGTGAACGACCAAACGCTCAACATCGCTGTCCATCGCCGATGCCTTGCTGAATTATTTTTGCACTGAGCACCAAGGGATAATCAGTAAGGGATTGTCCAACCGCTCAGGTTTGGAGCAAAGTCTTTGATGTCGTCATGGGCAGTTGGCTGCACAGTGCCATTGTTCAAGACTGTTGTACCACCATAATTTGTTTGAAAGCCTAATTATGAAGAAAAGGGTAAAATTGCGTGTTAATGAGATCGCTGCTAGCCGAGGTGACTGCAACTCCAGACACTCATTTAGGAACAAGAACGCCACTGACGTTGACTAGCCCATATCTTGCAACATCTCTAACCATGCACGCGGAGGATGACACAAACCCTATCCTGGAAGGAGTTACATTGACAGTAGCCACGGTTTTTGTAATCGGTTTCACAACCCTTCGTCAGGCCAAAGGTCGCTTACCACTCTGCCTGCGCCGCTGTGAAATGGTCGTGGAAAACCGTACTCATCTCGGCAAATCATGGTTCCTTGAGTGCAAGACAAGCTAAAACCACCGCAGGCTGGTTCACACGTCCATTGAGACTCAAGGATATGCCGCTTTACTACCGTAAGTGTTTCAAACTAGCGAAAACCACCTGAGACTTAGATATTCGTGCATTGACCTCATTTGTCACGCTATAATCGCAACTTTGAATTTACACGACATGTGTAGAGTATATGACAAAAGGCCTAATTCTGTTCATCCCAAAAAATATTTTTCCCAGTATTTTCGCTTAGCTTATAGACTCGCGAGCCCCTTCGCTGCTAGGCTAGTTACCTGCCGCCTTTAGGACCCCGAAAAGCGAAGAAAGAATTAAGGCTAGCGGGACACGTCATCAGTGTTCACACAAGTGTTTCAAAAGGAGAGATAAGATGTTCACTGAGCGGTACCAGCGCCATCTCATGGCGACATGTCAAGCTGAATTACAGGTTGTTGGAGTGTACCATATAGTACTTAGGCTATCCCAGAAGTTACTACTGCGTAAAAACAGCCTGCGGTCATCCAGTAAGCAAAACCAGGCGTTCGCCGTTGTCCGTATGAACGCAGTTCAGCTCAAACCGTCCACCCAATGAGACTTAGACGCGTTGGGTCTACCCAAATGTGTGCTCAAATCACCGGCAACGGCACACATATTTGAGCATTTGACCTACCATAGCAAGGTGCTTGAAATTTCGGTGTTGAGTGACGCGCTGATTCTGCGGCTACGTACAATCGGACGCGAATGGGGTCGTTAATTTTAAAAGACATGCCTACAAAATCGCATCAATAATAGAGTGGGGAAGGAACAAAAAGGCGCCTGAAGGAGAAAGCGTAGAGGCACCAGAAGTAGCCTCGATTTAATTATCCACCCTGTTGGGTGCAGCCCGTTGGACAGCCCGGCTGAAGACACCGGTTTAAAAGCCTGACCTCAACTCAGCGCCGTTGGGCGGGAAATGCCAGTGCAAGATACTGAACAAGCTGCCGCAAAATTCCTAACTCCCAACCTGAAGAGACAACACACTTTTGGTCAGACCTTTAACTATTGACCAACCTAGTATGGGAGACTCTGCAATGCCGCACAGAAACCCCTTAGTATAGCTTAATTGACCGTCGAGGCAGAAAACCGTCATGTCATTGTAAGGTCCAGACTCTTCCAGATTCTTCCAGACTCCTCTTTTCTAAATCAGAATACACACTAGTAACGCTGGGTTGCTTTGTAAATTTTCAGAATGGCGCTGTACTTCATAATACTTTGTATTCATTTAACCAGACACAGAAAAGTTTTAAACATGTTATTCTATTCTTCGGTTGCCACAGGCACTGTATTTTGCATGCAGCCAGATACAAAAGTAACTTGTATGTCTCTAGCTCGGACGCCTGATCAGCTAGGCAAATTCGTTCATTCTGTGTCCACCGTATTTGTAACATCTGGCGACTTATTTAGCACTTATACAGTCCTTAATGATTCCATTGTCGCTTGAAGAATATACATTCACTTATCTCAGATGGCCACTTACTAGGACACTGATTTATCTGCCAGATCTGTCGGTTGATACAGTATTTTAGCTTGTCGTCTTTTTAAGTTCCATTGAATAAATTTTCGTCCCCCCCATGTAGGTACCTGGAACCAATCACTTGAAAGGAAGCAGTACCGATATCAGCATTGAGCCTGTTGGTGTACAATCACATTTGGTTAGGCATCCGATTAGAAACTTATTTGTTTTCTTTCAGGTCATGTTGAAATGCCCGTGCATTAGATCAAAGTTCGCGGCTAAACATCCGGTTTATTACTAACTGACTCGTACTAACGTTTGTATTGGAAATAAAAAACAGTTATAAAGCCTTAAAATATTGTGGTTACAATTTAGCTTCATCAATCACCGCATCTGGCTATAAATGATTATGTATACACTAACCTTTGCGAAGAAAGGGAACCGTAAAAACAAGTGTTTTCTACCCCTCCTTGGAGCTAGACTTAATTTTGGATGGTGAGTTCCCCAAAACTTTAGTGGCAGGGAACGCGGAGGACCTGATAACTGTCAAGGCAAGGATTTGTATTTTACCTGGGGGTTAGGGTACAGGCATCAATAGTCACATTTAGTTGAACAAAATACAACGAAGTAAGAAACCGTCACAGACCGTCCACAAACATATTTTATAACATAGAAGACGAAATTTCATAGTCGTGGTGCATTGTGCACTCATTGATAATTCCCAGCGTTGATTTTGTTCACAAAATTTTTGCTCTGATGGATTCGTTTTATTGTTCTGTGTTTTCTCTCAGGATGCTTCCTCCTTTTACAGCAATTTTACAGCAGTTTCTGATGTGATTCACTTGATGATCAAGATCTGACCGCAAAGGTTCTAGTCTGCGTCTACCATTTTAAAGATTTTTGGTCAACGTAATCACTTTTTAAAAATAAGACTTCTAGGAAAAGACCTGAGGGGCGGATCGCGATTAATGACATAGCACTCGATAACCTGGTGAGTTAGCAATATGAAATCAACGCACTATCAGAATTTTGAACAATAGTGCGTTGCAAGTAGACAAATAATTGCGGATTTTCAATTGTGTGACCGATGTTATCCGTTTACACACTTGATCTCCATCTTCTAATGACGTTTGAATCGACAGCCCACACAGTAATTGAATACTAGCTGCTAAAACGACACAGTACCAAATTCGAAGTAAGCAACAGGCATCAAATACAGCCTGAAAAGATCATACAATAGCCTTCAAATTTGAATCCAGACCGGGTTAAGCGGATGGACTCATAAGTTGCTGCACTAAATTCACGGTGTATACTCACATTTAGAAGTTCATGAAGCCAATAAATTTTATCGCGTTATTGTGCACCACTTTCCAAATGAGCCTTGTTCAAATGCCATGCTCTGCGCCCCACTCACTGAGAACATTTTGAATTCCGGCCCTATTAACCCGGATTCAAATTAGAATTTTCTTTAGAAACCGGAGTAATCTGTCATTCTGGAATTCAAAATAGTGGGTAAAGATGACAGTTTACTTAGTCAAACCGCAAGTTGCGCTAGTCAACTACCATAATTCTCAGTAAGGAAACAGAAGTAAGAGGTTCTGAAGTGTAACTGAAATCGCCAGAACAACCTTCGAAAGGAATTCGCGGTTGATTGTGAGGACTATGTGTTTTCTAAAGTACGGAAGCCTAGTTCTTAGATTATTGAAGTCTTTGGAACACACATTGTCTGTAACATTTCGCGCACTTGTGGAACCCCGGGGGACAACAAAACGCGAAGAGTGCCGTTGACCTTCAGCTGGTGTGATACAGCAAGGGTGGAAGAAACAACAGCCGATGCCAACCCTGTTGTCCTTAAAAGCTGAACATTTAACCTGGTGCAAAGGGATCATTCTCCAGGAATGATGCGCAACATTGGCATAGTCGATGCAAGATTCGAAGGATTGCAAACATGAGGTACATGTAATTGCCCGAAAAAACGATGAAAATCTACTGGCAGTGGGAAAACTGTACACACCGACTCCAAACAAGTCTTGAATTTTAGCGGAAATGCTTTCTAATTGGCTTATAAAAAGACAAGCTTCGCGTGTTCAGACTTCTGTTTGTGGTACTCCAGACAGGTTATTGTGTTTTATCAAAAATTCGCACGCTGAAAATGTTTCACTACTATTTCTAACATTATTTTTGTTACCAATAAAATTACTACAATTGCTGCTATGTTGCACTAACACGTGTTTAAAAATAATGCCTTTGCATACTGTGCCAAAAGAGTCACCCTGTATTTTATGGGGTTCTGTCAGTTCTCCCGACAGAATTCACGTCTACCCAGCTAAGGCCGTTTTTTGTTATGCATTTCTTAGTCGGCCGCTGTGGCTTTAATGCTCACTTAGTGTTCATTGTCATGAGTTTCATAGAGTGATTCGTTTCTAAGAAATAAACTCCTCACCCATTCGTGGGTGCAGAATGATTCGGGATTTTGGGCCAGAATTCTACACAGAGGTGAGCTTGACACAGCTGTGCAGTGTGAGACAAGCAGAGTTATATAATTCTGTGATGCAATACAATACCGTGCCTGCTGGATGAACCTCGTTTTTCCGCGCCCACGTTCCTAGGGTTTTGTAAGTCACTCATGTTAATCGATAAAAAAGGTTTGTCTACATGAATCTTTTAAAACCTAGACCAGTGGAGATACGGGCCAAACTGCGGTGAAAAATGTATACAAAAAATTCATCTTACATTGGTACATTCTCCGAAATTGGCCGAAAAGTGTCAAAGCAATTGGTAACAAAGTCAGATGACGCCA
The DNA here is from genome assembly GCA_004794785.1 of Opisthorchis felineus. NCBI lineage: Eukaryota > Metazoa > Platyhelminthes > Trematoda > Opisthorchiida > Opisthorchiidae > Opisthorchis > Opisthorchis felineus. The sequence goes on from SJOL01006745.1 coordinate 207,987, forward strand.
ACATTCACTTTGTTAGTTTGATTTTAGCGACAAATTTTTCAGTACAAAACGAGATCGTTCGGTTTTCCCCTGGAAAGAAGAGCTAACTGTACATTACAGTACACTGTTTTCTGCAATTTCAGTGTCCCTCTCTCTGAAAACGACGAAGTTGCCAAATAATCGAAACTTTGCTGTAGACGACAAATGTTATTAGCGTATGAGTTTCAGCTTAATTATCGGGACAAATGCAAGTAGTCGGATCTGATTTTTAGTGAAACTACATTTCGTAATATACGACTGTCATTTGTATAACACCCATCTTATTTCAGGCTATAAAAGTTCTTGACGGCCGTGTAACGTTTCCCATACCAGAAATATCCATTTTTTGGAAATTGCACAAGGATGCAGATTATGTGGTGTGGTCGGACGTTCGGTGAACCAGGGTCACCTCTAGAGACAAGGATAAAACTA
>SJOL01006745.1:214931-258859 GCA_004794785.1 Opisthorchis felineus
TGTGAGGGGAGTTGGGATTTTCAATTTAGATTTCTTTCCGTAAGTAAAGCTAATCTGATCTGAAATGCGGAGAAGCACTGTACAGCTGTTTTATCGTTATTGGGAATCATCAGCGGTACACATCAATGGAAACGCTAGCAAGTTTCATACCCGCGAACTTCAGGCTAGTAGTTTGAATAATTAACCGTTCGGTCAACAATGTGACTGACTCGCACTTAGAAAAGATGCAGCGCCACTCACCCTCTACTGGCGGAAACCACGTGACGTGGTCACGCAGTGACTGGCTCCTTGACCACGTAGCTCAGAGGAAGAATAATTTCACAAGTGGAAATTCCCTCTCAAAGGTTGTCACTTGCGTAGTCAGTAAATACCTAACCAAGTGATTTGACTTCCGTGAGTGAATGATGCCTGGCGCTTTATCCTGCTTTATTGCAAGCTATTCACACTGCTGATCAGCCGCCCGTGGACCGATCGGTAAAGTGTTTGAACATTTATCCTGGAGGTTGCGGGTTCGGGACTCCTTGAGTTTGATGAGATGCGCACTGTTGATGATCCGCAATAAGAATGAAGCAACTGTACGGTAAATCTTGGTTTTCCAGCATACACTGCTTTACTTAAAAGACGAAGTCTCAACTGATAGTCGTTAGACTGCCCTGACGCGGCTGGGTCAAGTGGATGTCAGGCCTACTGGCAGATTTTCTGCATAATCCCCTTTTCAGCACAACTCTTATCACTTAAATGACACCATGTAACCTGAGTCCACCTTGTTGTTTGCCCCTCCGTTTATACATGTATCTGGTATTAAATTTTTGCACTTTGCGTCAGCTTTCCTGCCGAATAACTGTTAAGTGGACATTGTTTCATCTCCCACATATATTGTTGACATCAGCTGGCTGTAAAATTATCGGAAAATTCCGCGGGTCCTAGTAATTTTCTCAATAAATGCATTGTTGCTCACACGCCCATAAATTTACCACCAGGAGTCGACGCTTCACAGCACAATAATTGGTTTAAATCACTCATATCAATCAACTGGGTGAGTTGTTTCGGTTCCTCGGAAGTGCCTCCAACTTTCTCGGGCAATCAGCTTCTATGCAATTGAAAACAACGAATACCATAGAAAATGAAGCAGAAGCTTGGAGAAAAATACCTCCGACAACAACAAGAACGTCAAGATTGGCCAGTTAAACGACAGACCTTCAGTACATCGAGAAAATATCTGAATTCGCAGCAAGGTGATTAAAACCGAAAGGCATAAGAGTAGCTCATAAAGTAGTCGCTGCATTGAGGAAACTGATCTCAAAACTGAGAGATGCGACCGAGAAAGTCGCAAGAAACAACATCCTGTATCGAATCAAATGCAGGGACGGCAGACTGGAAAAAAATTCCACAAAGGGTAAGGAAACACAACACGGCTACCAAAACAAACAATTCAATATTCCTTAAATCCATATATGAAGATCAGAAAGGACAAGGGTTTAATATAAGAAGTGTAAACATTGTAGCACGCGAAACTACGGGACACGAGAGGGAAGTTCTAGAATCACGCTACTCTGCAATCGATTCAGCCAGCCGGCATATCAAAACCGACCCTGTTTGCGCACCGCAACGAGCAACTGAACTCAAGCTTAATGGCCACACTGAGTCAGCCTCAGTCATCAGGCCAAGAGACCAGAAATCGGGACCCACTTTGGAGGCTAACTACAAAAGGTCATGGATGGGGTAACGGAGAGGTCAATTCCCAAGGCTACACGGATATCCATCAATCAGAAGACAGGTCAAACAGCAAACCAGAAGGAAAGCTCAGTTGAACTACCAATGATCGGTGACTGAACTGTATTTAAATCCATGTGCGTGCAACAACCACGCACTTGCAACCTCGAAGCACTTCCATTTACAACGCACTTATGATGTCATCTAAACTGATTATTAAACATCTTCAAGCAAAATGCCAAGAACAGCAGCTTTGCTGGAGCTCCAATAAAGACGTTTAAGAAGGCTGCGACAAATGTCTTGTGGCATGATCTACATAATTCGTAAATAAACAACCAAGTCAACAAAGAGTTTTCTTGGATAGGTAAACTTCCTTTCAACTTGGTATTCAGCACGGACGCGCTTCAAAGTTGAAGCTTTAAAATGACAGTGCCAAATATTTTCATAATTTTAATTTTTACAGTTTGTGAGGGACTCTAAAGCAATATTTTTTTATTTGAAAGGTGAACCTAAAGAAATTACTCTACGGCCGTAGTCTTTTGACGAACGCTTCCATCTGACCGATATTTACCACTATATGGCGCAGCTTATCGCAGGAATTTTTCGCAAACCAAATCTTCTGCGCAAACTATTTGACTGTGTCAGATAGACTTGTCTTTAGTTATTTAACACATTGTATCTTATCAGATCATTAAAAGCGTCAATAGATCTAACCTAAAACTCGGATAACAACTGTGAAGACGTGTTTAGTGCCATTATTCCCCAATTCGTATTTACTCTGCGGTTGTTATTGTATCTTTGCGTCCTGGTGCGCTGGCTGCACTCCAAGTCCAAGCATCTTCTCGATCACAAACCAACATTACTGGTCAGATTAAGCAACACTACTGTCAGCAACATAACAGAGAACCATTCTAGGAATCATCCCAGGAGGTCCGTCAAAAGACGCTCCAAATAGTCTGAAAGACACTAAAGGAGTAAAGATCACGTCACGAACCCAGTACTTTCGGACAAAGGATTCAGAAAGCCTGGCTTCGCCACCTAGAACTCATGTCTATTTGTCCATTTCGTTTGCTAGTGCAAATTGCCATTACAATGTAAGCTATTTACCATAACAATCCAGCAATGCAAAAAATTATGATTCTCCTTCTCTAAAGCAGCCCTACATTACAGGAAGTATGAGGAATCAAAAGTGTTGTCACTTTGTGGTGACCAGCAGGAGGAAATCCAGTGTGTTACGCCCATTTGTACTGGATGGATGTCATGGGAAAACAAGGATAATAGCAGATAATAGCTTTTGGAAGACGAATCATTTTCTAAACCAGACCCCACGTCTAGGTAATCGGTCTCAGTGAAAACAACAATGCTCGTATGTCTGAACGTTTCTGCACCCAAAAACACCTTTACTATGTGAAGCTTCAGTAAAATCCCAAGCCTCTGGCCTGGAAAAGACAAAGAGAATGATTGATGCCTACTTATATCGAGGCCTTTGACCACCCAAAGTTAGTTAGTTGTTTGTCCAAACAAGCCCTGAGCTGGTTGAGTACAAGCCAGTTATAAAAAGGCCATAGGTGGTATAAAGGCAAAGCCATGTTATAACATTTGTACTCAACTAGGATATCGGTTATGCATTTGGTCAAGACCAGGGCAGTTCATCGTTTTAAACTGAGTACAGTGGACAGAGATTAAATTATGTTAAGGAGTTTCCCTGCAAAAAGGTTTTTAACACTGGGAACCCTCACAAAATTTGGGTAATAGCATACGGTAATCCGAAGTCGCAGAGCAGCTATTTCTCGGTTGAGGAACATAAAAGCGATTTTTCGAAGACAGAAAAAATAATCCCCAACGGCCAGATGTGGATATGTGGAGCTCTGAAACACCTTTAGCTAGAACCGATGCCATGGAATAAAAGAGTTTTATTGACACGTGTCAGATATAAACTGACTTAGACAGGTGAAGCATATATGTTGTTTGTACAACTGGAAAATGGAGTTGTTTTTCGTGACTATTCAATCCATTGTTGTATATTTTGTGAGAGGATGTCCAACCAAAAACGTCGACCCAATAGGATCACATACACACTGAAGCGCAGTTAATTTTCCTTATGGAGTTTTTCTCTCATTTCGGTTAGAGCCTTGGTGCACACAAAAGTGACTTTACCTGTGGCGGTACTTATTTACCTTTGTCCAATCAACTACACACCCCGTGGATTGATAATATTTTCCGACAGACAACAAGAAGTACAAAGCCAGCTTATTGTGACTTTTGTACATTACAATGTAGAGCGCAATACAGCCTAATTAGCAGCGAAAGCGTAAGTCACAAAACTCAAGTACTTTTTACCTGGTACTGAGAAATTTCGCCAAAAACTGGGCTGCAGCGGGGCCAGTGGCATAAAGTTAAGGGTAGGGAAACGTTCCACAAGTGTGCGATGATTCGAACAGCCATATGAACAAAAAGGGAAGTAATTACCCTGGTAAGTTTAGAATGCATGGGTAGCAAATGGTTTAAGCTGAGGTGTTCATACAACTCCTTGTTTTCATCGATGCGTTAGCTCTGATCATCCGGCATGAGGTAAGGACTTATTGATACGCAACCGGCAACCTGGATGAATCTGGATTGTCAGGTTTGCAAAGGAGAGTTATTTGCATTCGAATGATATAAAAAACCTATCGTGGACTTTAAAAAAAATGACTGTTTAAAGGTTTCGTTTTTGTTTTCCCAGCAAGAGTGGGAAGTCTTGTCGGGGTTACCTGGTCCGACAATGTGACAAACATCGATGTACGCCTGGTGTCAACGCCAGTTGCCGTTAACCATGCTTGCTGCGCATGTAGGATGGTGAGAGCTTGGCGCGCAGTTTTATTCTATTCTATTCTATTCAGTTCTAAATGCTGATCAGCATAAAAGGTTTTTTCTGTCTGATGGGCACAAGAAAAAAGCGTTCCGTTAGGGCACTCACTTGCTAATGCATTCCCACAATCTTGCCGGAAGCATATGTGCCTCAAAACAATGAGTCTTCTGAAGACCAAAAGTTGCGTAGTGAACGGCCGAGCATATGAAATACAAAATCCTGCCAACGCGTGATGCTGTGCACTCACAGATTATTAACTTAACGTAATACTGCGACCAGAGCAATTAAAAAATATGCAAATAAGTTTTACATGCAGTATAAGTGTTAGCCGCTGCTGCGAGGTTTTTTAAAAGCTTTTTCCAGCAAATGCATGCACACAAGTAAACCTTTTAACATTGGTTCAAGAGGTTCAAAAAAGCTTAGCAGACATCCCAGCAGTGTTATCAGACATGCGGAAAAATTGATAAACAAATTACTTACTTCACCACTTATACGAAGGTGAACTAAACCAGTTTACTTCTACTCAAAGCGCAGTCATTTTGGGGCTGGGACCACCTCCAACCCAAATCTAAAAAGAAGAAACCTGGTTCTGGTACGTGTTAGTAATTACCCTTCTCATGGATGACGTACTTTAATAAATCACTGCGTAGTTTTTTTCTACCCTGCTCCACTAATTATCCAAGTGGGAATCGCCAGAACGGGATTCATGCTCTAAACACCTGCTCCAATGAAGTTCAGCAATGAAACCAACCGAATTTGAAGGACAAACAGCTGTTCACCATGTACAAAATCCAATTAAAGTTGTAATTGTCACAGGTGAACAACATGGTTTATTGTAAAGAGATTCGAAAACATGTTGGTTGTCACCCAGCTAAAGATTTATGACACGCAGACAATTCTAGTGAACTACAATGAAAACTAAGGAAATTTTTCTGCTAGTGACGTTGAATTTACGTAGAAATTTTTCCGGCTGAATTCAAAATGTGTGACCAGATAATGGGCTTAACCAATCGAATAACCGGAACATATATTTCGTAAGAAATTACTACTGTATTATGCGCTCGTTCATTGAATCCCTATACGTGTTATGTCTGGGCTTTCACTGGGTACAAAATGTGTCTAACCAGAAGATCTTGAATGAGGCAAATTATTTTGGTCTCCCGCCGTTTCACTACATGTTTATCGCGGCAAGAATCACACTGATCCAGTCTAAAAAGTTATCTGTCAAGCATGCTGAATATCTGGGGCTTCCATGAACTTCTTTGTAGCAAAACTTGGTACAAAAAATCCGTTATCCAAACTGCTAGTAAGATCAGTGTAGATATTCTCTGCTTGCTAGTATGCGCTTTTGCAAAACTATGGCTGTTTTAAAGTCTCCACATGGGTTTTCTAGTACGGCTACCTTTTAATGTGTGATTGCAAATGAAACATGATGTACGGGTAGATTTTGATCACATTAGACTGCTCAAGTTTCAACAACTAATTTACTAGTCTAATACTTTTATGGGTGCTGTGCGATATGTAACAGAGGACCCCATCTATTCGCTACTGGTGTGTAACCGTTTCTAACCGCAATCTGAGAAAACCTGAATTGTATATCTCTGGCACAGAAATTGATATGATTTCGGGAAAAGCAAATGCTTCTGCTGCATTAGATTGTAACCAAAATGTTTTACTGTTAGTGTTATTAGACTCGTCTTTAACCAGTGATACGTACTCATTTTGTTCGGATTCCACCACCCAGATTTTCATCGTTTTTGAGTAAATTGTGACAAAAAACGCACGTTTTATCTCAGTTTTCTCGTGTCTTTTTCTTCAGTGGTTCCCGTGAATTTAACGACTTAAGGTTACCTTTCGGTGGCAAAACTCTCTTAGTCAGTGTTTGCAAAATGGTACTCAGGTTAAGAAAACTCCAACCAGCCTTCCAGTTAACCGCAAAAGAAAGAGTTGTTTAGGATATTTTAAGTAATATCCTGCAGCAAAGTGTACAATTCAATAATAATACGAAAAACTGCGTTCTATATTGTATTTAGCCTAACCATTTAAAGCACGGGGATTATCAAATTAATACAAAAATAATGGCAAAATGTACTGGCTTTTCGCCCAAGAAGCAGCTGAGCTAGTGTTCCGGAACACTTGACAGATAGAAACCACTGTCGTCAAAAAACAAAAAGCTCATACTTTCTCACACATCAAAGCTCTACTTGGTCTTCAAATTATTTTCTCCACTTTCTCTTTATTGAATCGTTCTTTTACGCATTCTGCAGAGGAGTTGGTAACAAAGTGAGGCTATTGAATTTTTGATCTAACAACCACCGTTATTACAAACGGCAGTAGTCTGTATGATATCCCCAATAGATTTGCGGAAACATACCTGTGGTCCGCGGTCGATGACTGAACACGGCGAGTCTCAAGGTCAACTCAACAGGAGACTGGTCAGCTGCTAAGCCAATAAGAATGTGCATCCCAACCAACAGTGATAAGCCATGGTCGACATAAACCCATGCACGCACAACATCCATGCGATCCCACTCAACGTACTACGAGTTCATCTCAGAGAGCAATGAAGTGTTCGCAACTAAATTTCAAGCCCACCGAACAAGTCAAGTTCATACCTTAGGGGTGATTTGAGACCTTTAGGTGAGCGGTCAATTGAATAATTAGCCGGAGAAAGTTTCTCAGCAATATCAACCTCATCGGAGATTAATAGTGCCACCACAGTTATTTCAATGAGGACCACCACCTAAGGTGAATCCTCACCGTTTGGCTGTTTTCACGAAAAGGCACTTTTTAATCACCTTCCACGGTGTATAAAAATGGTGGGGATCAAATATATCCAAAGAGGATTTTGTGTCTGAAACATGAGTAACTTTTACTTATTGAGCAAATAGCAACATTTCAAGGAGTTGCTAGGCAGAATTCCTGGTGGGCTGACGCTGGTTTTGTCCTCTAACAACCGGAAAAATTCTCTCTTCCTGGTTGGTGAAAGTTTAACTTCCTCATGTACACAAATAAAAAATACTGTGCTGCTTGGCGGCTTTCTGCGAATATGTTTAAGTCACCACAATTTTACTTCAGTGTACACAAAAAGGCTTTTAACGTTTAATGTGCATTGTAGAGCCAGGAAGGTCTAATGACGCACATAGAATTGTCTTTCCTGTGTAGGCAGTAACATAAGAATGAACTATAACTTGTCTACCATTTCTGAATGTTCTTGAAAAAAGCATTCAATAAAATGATTCTTTTAGTTCCACCAAGGAATTTAGTATTTGCTGGTAAGTCCGTGCAAATAGCTTTCAAAATAATCGGACGTGCCCCGGGATAATACGGACCTTGGAAACTACAACAAAACTTCTTTTCGCGCAAGCATAGGTAAGAAAACTGGTGAAATGTTATTATGTGTCTAAACTCCAGGGTCAAATCTTGAAAACATAATGGGTTTCGTTCTTCAGACGGAAAACGAATACTTCGTGTTTTTGTCATCATTGGGTGAGTTCTGAACTTTGCCGACTTGGTAGCTGATTTTCACAAAACCTCAACCCACCAAAGCAAACGGAGCATAAAACTTTGTACATACTGGACTTAGTGATTGCTGCTTTATCGATCGAGATCCAGTAGAGTCCATCAGTTATCTCCTTTACCTTATTATCGACTTCTCATACCCGAAGCCGCCGTATACAGACTTAACTTGGGGATTTGTGTGAGTAAACAAACAAGAACTTCCAGAGAGATGCTTGCTTTCGTTGTCCTCCAAGTGCTCAAATAACACTGAATGCCTACCACTGTTTTAAGTTACGCTTTTTGTTCTCTAATTATTCACAATGTTAGCTACCCATTTGAAGCGGTTTTTGTGAGAGAGTGCAACTGGGAAAAACGGACCACGATATGGGTAGTGTATTACGTCTCTACAATGTGCTGTGATACCTCGAATGTCGTACCAACTGAAATATGAAGCAGCCTGGTGCAGCACATTCATCTGAAGGACATCATAAACGAGAGACTCAGCTGGTTTCTAGGTGAGCCTCCCATCAAAACCAAACTGGTATGCAGATGAGTGTATTAGTAGAATTTCGTGCAATCAACGATCAAGCAGAAGGTAAGATTGACAGAAGCTCCAGGACTCCGCCTACCTGAACAGTCCCCAGAAGGACGAAACCGGTCGTGGGCTGTCGAAGAGCTTTCAGCAAACTTCTGTGTAGTGTATTAGGTCCGTACAAGTGTTCTATCTTTTTTCTGTTCGTTTTTTAGTGAAACCCACCACATGCCAAAGGAGTATCTGTATATTTACTTCATCAGTTGAAAAATGAAATTATCGTGGTCTTCACAGATGGAATTTATCATGTTCGGGCGGCTGGTGTTTGAAGCAGTAATAGTAATCTCATTTGGAAGAGGACAATTTGTGGTGGAGCACGAAGTGCACGAAGTGCTCTTTTTAACTGCGCATAGAACAGCAAGCTCTAAATCATATTATTCTCTCATGATTTGTTTCGAACAAATGCCATATAAGCAGGCACGCCTGTTTTTTTAATTGCGCTTTCGTAGAAGGTACTGTTAAAAAGATAATAATCCCTCTTGGCGCAATTAAGAGCTTCTGAAATGCAGGCTAGCAATGAATCGATGCTGATGTTAAGCGCCATTGTGAAGGCCTCGATAGAGCAAACTTGCTCCGAAAAGCCTTTTCTGGGAAATTCGTGTAGATAGGATAGAAGATATCAAAAGTGTTCGGCACATTTTGTTAGCAAGGCCTTGTTTTCGTGTGCACAGATGAACAAGACACTTCATTGGCCCAAAACCGATATACTTTTCACCCGATCAATTTTTGCCAGGTAGGGCTATAGTTCGGCTGATGATCCCAAGACTAAACTTAGTAGTCTCTTTGGTGACGCGCAATCCTGCAATGCAAATCATCTTACCGGAGAACGGACTAAGATAATTGTCGAAAGCTTTAGTAAACGGAATTTTGAACTAGCTGTGGTCCATTCTGTGACCTCAACAGCGAGGATTTTAACCCATGTGCTTTTCGTAGTGAGTCAACATTGTAAAGGAAGCGCCTTCTTAACCATGTAATGTGTCCAAACCAATGAACATTTTAGCCGCGAAACATGAACCTTGTTCTCGGGATAAGAATTGATTGGAGAAACAGATGGCCGTCTTGTTCGCACACAATTCGTCCTTCTGGAGGTAAAAACAAACCCTGTTCCAAAAATATACATCTTGCAGAGCTTGGTGTTCACCACAAGGTCAAGTGAACGAAATAGGTGGATAAAAATATTTTCATAGGTCCGCTGCACCATCAGTCCTTTCCAAATATCGAAAGGCCATCCCACTTCTTGATATCACCATTGTTCATACCAATCGTTAAATGAAACAGGTGTTGACTGCCTTAAATCCAAAGAATACGTTATCTGTTGAATACCAGGAACTAAAGCCAAACTACTTACAGAAGTTGATGTATACCACTGCCTTAAAAAGTCTAGGTCTCAAAGCAGACCCTGAGAATTGCTCATTAGCTGGTTAATCAACCTTAATGGGCTTAGTAGGTCTTGAATATACAGTTGAGCCACAACCACTTGCCGTTCTAAACGCTTTTGGTTTGCCGAAAAAACCCTGATGTAGCACATAATTTTGGTGCAGCACCCAGCTCCCAAACGAGACTATTCCAGAAGCGTTTGCACACGTTTAAACTTTATGGCAAAGTTACTTATTATTTAGACAAAGCTGCAATAACGCTTAGAAAGAGGAAATATCCCACTCTTCAGAGGTGATGAGTACATTCCTAGTAGGTGGGTTGGCCCAGGCACTTTTATAAGTCGCTTTCTCTTATATCTCAAAGGAATGAGAGTAACCCAGTTTGTCTACAGGACTTCGGTAACCTTACTTTTGGAGTTCCAAATTTTTCACGTGTAGAGCTAAGATTCACCGTTTTTTACCGAAAAACAAAGCCATTTGTAATATTTCTTTTCCTTGAGAGTGGTCTTTGAGCTCACCCGTCATGATGAAATCACTGGAGCTGGTGATTTTGTAGAGTTCTTCATAGTCAAATCTCACTGGTATTGCTTCACACAAGGTGTATCACCCTGGTGGTCTGTGAGCTGCAAGTTATCAACTAGATATTGGCCACGATAGAGTCCAGTAGGTCTTCTTTACCAGCTGATTCATCATGCATATAAGCTCAAAAGTGAACATTTTCAGCTGCCAATGACCACACCTGCCCGATGGACAAAAAACGAGAGTAGCCGGTAGTCAACAGTCTCTGAGTTTAGGCGATTGTCCCACACAAATTATTCCAAAATCAAAAAAAACTTTGCAGGTATGTGCTGTTTTCTCTCAGAACTATCCTTTTGGTCGAGTTTAACTCAAAACTGTAAACTCAAGAAGCAATCTTATTAATTTTGTAATTAACACAGTGAAGGCCATTTTATGAAAATAAAAGTAAGATCACGCTGATTTCAAACGTAAAATTAACGGTTAGTAAAAATAGGGTGACAATTCTTAAACTATGCCTAGTAATCAAAGGAATTTACTCCAAAATGGCTAGTCGACGTTTTGAATAAGTGAGGTTTGTTAAGTGTATTTATCCGTAGGTCTAGTTTTCAAAGTGTGGCGCGGTTGTTTGGATGATACTGTATGACAGCATTACGAAGTCCAACAGAGAATGGGTAAACATCGCACGAAGAATGTATATTTAAGAATGCTTTTTCATGTACCTGAGAAGGGTTTTCTACCTGATTGTATGTACAGTACTCTAGATAATTTCTTCAGGTTATTCCTGATGACGGCTTATCCGCAAGTTGATGGTAGTGCAAGCAGATTTGCAAATTTTCAATTGAAATTCCGTCCTGTGTGTGAGTATATTCTTTGGCGGCAAATAACTTATTTTGTTTTTTAGTACTCTTCGGCATGAGTATCCGTAGTTTCGTGAAACATGAGGTGGTCTTTGTGCAGCATATTCAGTTGAATAACATCATATATGAAAGATTCAGCTGGGGTGTAGTCTCCCGATAAAACCAAATTAGTTTTCAACTGAATGCATTTCGTGAATTGCAGTTTCAGCTCAAGTAGAACATAATATTGACAGAAACTCGGAGGTTCCGCCTACATGATGAAGAGGAACGAAACTGGTCGCGGTCTATCGAACACTTTTCAGTAGTATTTTGTGTAGTGTTCCATCAAGCTGTTCTTAGTTTGCCTTCTTAGAGAACGTTTTTGATACTCTCATATCCAGAAAAGTCTGATCTTTCTTCGTTTTTTCTGTCTTTTGGATGTGGTTAAAACCCTTATTAACGTGCTATTTTTGAACCATTTAGAGTATGTTTCTCGAAAACTGGTGAGCTTGACAGTATTTCTGAACCAAACGTTTCTACCAGGTTCAACGCATATGATGGTGGAACAGGAAAGCGCCCTTTACCATCCCTGGGCTGCATAAAAGCAAAGCGCTTCTTTGTCATCAACTACTTCACAAACAGCATATTTGTAATCTTTTGGATCATAGAATGAATTCCTACCGACCGTTAGTTTTTTCGCTGAGCAAGACAACTTAGTTTCAAACATTTCATCTCCAGTCGAGGAGCCTTCAATAGTGCCTCGCCTTAAATGGTGGTCTTACAGTGCTTCAGTGTGTTGCGATGAATAGCGGTGCGGTTGCATTGACACAGTTGATGCTGCGGGACAAAATGTGATTATGACTTGTTGTTTCATGTGGTGGGTCTGTTGGTTGGTTTATTACCCGCGCGCGACTTTTGGCCTCGGCAATTTAGTTAGCTCTGTCCTCGGATTCTTTGAGGTCCAGGCTGTGATTTTTACTGCTGTAACTCAGACATTCTTGATTTTGGTGTGTTGGACTGATAGTCAGCTGTGAGGATTACGGGGAAGACAGCGGTCCTTCCCATATAGTAGTCCGTAGATCACAAGCAGTTGAACTTGCCAAATGGTCATATTCGTTGGGGAGTATCACACACTCGTGCCGCTCTCGTACTACTCTCGTACCAATCTCGTATACCACTCTCGAGTACCACTCTTGTGCCTGCCTAGTGTTCCCACTTTCAGGTCCTTTAGAGCGAATTTTTAACCATCCTTGTTTTACGTGTGGAGATCACGGAGATGGTTGAGTCTCAAAATGGCAGTAATGAGCACTTTATTTGCACTTTATTTGTCCAACAAAAACCTATAACAGTTGCTGCATATTTCCGGATATTTAAGGTTTTCTCCCTTCACTCTGTCATTGTTGTCCTTTTATCTAGAAATCCTTCCCATAATGCAGTGCTTAGTTTATATAATACCACGGTTCCTTCTCGATACGTCAATCTCGATTCAAGTTAAGATCTATCCTTGATACAGTGTGCGACCATCTTCAGAATTCACTCATTTAATTTTCGAAATAAACAGTCCCACTGGGCCGACTATCCAAATGGCTGCTTCAAACGAAACAGACATTTAAACTCCAGTCATTGCTGCAAGACCATAAATAGTTTTTGAATCGATGATAAAAAGGAATTCAGGTTTTGTTCCACTTAGCCCAGCCATTATGGTTTTCATACCAACAACATTATATATGCTGTTCTCCATCGGCAGATGAAATAAAACTCGTTAGTTATTACCACCTGGAGGTTACACGTGAGCCTTCCCATCTAGAGTTTGACATTTTCGTTGATCAGGTCTAAGAAAAGTGTAATATCTCTGCGTCGCCTAGAAGAATATCTGCGCGGCAACCAATTGCGCCATTTCACGGTGCATTTGCACACCGGTGCATTAAAGAGCAATAATGTGCAAAAACTGCTCGGTTGGATCTGATCTGATATACAACCATGTGATACAACAAACTGTCACCTAGGATACAAGCACCACTAAGCAGTTAGATGGCGGTTTTCCAAGCATTTGAAGTATTGGATATTCCAAAGAGTGCTTAGCGTTTATTTAACAAAATACCGAAGGCAGTTATTTGGGCCATTTGGAGGAATGAATGTATATTAAATAAAAATATTCTTGATAGAAAAGCTCAGACGTTTGCGAGACACAGGGATTTCCAGTTTCATGGCTTGTCTGCTCAGTTCTGTCCACGTATTATTGAATTTATTGCCGTCCGACAATGAACTCTCTTGTATTAGACTCGTAAACGTTACCATATAGCCGAACAGAAATATACCAAAACCTTAATAGAAAAACGAGGAATTCTTAACGGTTTGGATCTCAGTATTATAAAACCAGGGGCCAGTTTTTTCAGGGATAAAAACGAACTCTTTGGGCAAGATAAACGGTTTCTATATAAATATGTTGAGCTAGGCTGTTCCAAGCCCGAAATGACTTTTGTTATTTTAATGCCGTGTGCATTTCCAACACTGCTCACTATGACTGACAAATAAAATTTCCGTATAAGACAGTAGCGCTGTGGTTAGTATATAACGTGTCAAACGTACAGTATACCCTGAGGAGTGTGTGTCACGGTGACCAGTTTAGCTCCATTTGCCATGGAATCTGTGGGTTGAGTGTATCAACAAAACCTCGTATGTTCAGCCTGTATTTGAACGGAACGTCTTGCGCCCTTCAACAACTGCATCATAATAGATGACCTATTCCCGCTCTCGGAAGAAACTTAAATGCTGCATTAACTTAGCCAAGGACACGTATATGGACACTACTCAACTAATAATAAACGACAAAGATTGTCAGCAGGATGGTTTGGATTCGCTCAAACTAATAACACCACCATTAGAGTGGTTATCAAAAAGCTGCCGTCTTTGCCATAAAAAAAACTATTTTGATAATGCCAGTGAACAAATAAAAATGCACCATAAATCCGGTCGCCCTCAGCTGTACAGTTTTTTGGTAGCATGAATTTCTGATTGATAACAATCCCTCTGACGTTGGATTACCTTTGATTAATGACAGTATAGTTTATGTTCTTTAAGTGGTTCTAAATCTAACGACCAAGTAAATAGATGCAAAAAGAATCAGCTGCAGTACTTATAAAAGAACAATAAAAGAGAAAGTTCACAAAACCTTTTCAGACAATAAGGAATTCTGGGAAACCAAAGTCTTCATCCCAAGCATATTTCACAGTTTATCGTCCGCCGCACCAAATTTATTTCCCAGACTGACCAAGTGGACAGAAAATAGCATGTCGCACAAGCTTGCATAACTGGCTCATGACGTACAAGTCATTCAGCTTTCATGCAAACTATGGACTCAAACGATCGTTCGGAGTAGGGATTTCTACCTCAGAAGGGACCAGGGTACTTAACTTCCAAACACTGGGAATAGCACTGGCCTATTCAGCGAACGAGGACTGGCTAAGCCAAGGAAAACAAACCAGTAACAAAACATTTAATGCACAAAAAAGAGCATACCAAAAGATAAATGTGGCAGCTGCGCAATAAGATTACGGCATGGTCAACTGAACACACAAGTCGTTATCACTCACGACCTCAGAGGCTGAGAGGAAAGATGCAGAAAACGTTCACCTAAATTACGACATCATCCAGTGTTTTACAAAATGAGTGACGGTGACATCAGGTGACGTTCTATTTCACTTGAGTTTTGACGACGAATGACACCAGAAAAAGTTAAATTCTTTGATAAGATGCGACTTGGATGATAGTGAAAACAAGAGGATCCAGCACGTAATATTGTGTCAAGAGGTAGTAAATTGGTATCTGGTACACCATTCATGTGAAATATATGGCGCGCCTTGCACAACACAATAGGTAAAGAATACAAGACTATAGTCGGAGGCCTATTTAAATCTCTCGGGAGCGCCATCTTAATCATAACACAAGTGTGAAATTCCCCGAAAGTCGAATGGCTTTGAGTTTGAGTAGTCTGGAAAGGTTACACGAAATCCACCGACAGCTAAATACCGACCGCGCATTTTTTGAGGCTCAGCACCGGACCAGAAGAAAATGCCGGTAACCACAGTCAAGGGATGACACATCAAAACTGCATTCAAAATTTAGCCAAAACAGGGATATTTTATACTGTCCAATTAACAACATAAAGAGATGAGGATTGTAATGTCCAAACTAGTGAGCTTCACAGCAATCGACTCGTTGTCTTCAAAGGATTGATAAATCTTCCTGTTTTGTCTAGGCAAATGTTGGTTCAGCTTCCCAAAAGACACACCAGTTCTGTTAGGCTTCTTCTGCAATTTATGTGGGTAACGCGCTCCTGGCTTCATTCATCCCGCTGACCTTACAGCATGATATATCCTTTAGGAAGAACGTGCATCGGGTCAAATACCTTTTCGTTCTGATAGACATTCTAGATGCACCCCACAAATCACTGCGTTAAAAAACAAGTACCGCCTAATTTCGGCAGAAAAACAGTTTTTTAAAGTTACAGAAAAAATACGGGCATTGTAATATTAAGAATGCAAAAAATGGTGAAAACGGATGGCTGCTAAACGAGAGATTCGGTAGGGTTCCAGGTGAGTCTCCCGCAAAACCAAATTGGTTTCCAAATGTATTTATTTAAAAACTAACTCCGTTTCCGGATAAAAGATTGATACTTTTAGCGAACGAAAATTGCGATAACACAATTGAAAGTTTCTGTGGGCACACAAAATTTTCCCGTGTTTGTTGGCGATCTTTTTTCCTAGTTTGACAATCACTGTCAAGTTTCTTTGAAGTTTAAAGGCCAAGTGTTCTAACTATTGACCGAGAGGTTGCATGTTCGAAGCTCTCCACTAGCAGTTTGTGAGATGCACGCTGCTAATGATTTCTAATAAGAATGAAACGGCTGCTCTACAGTGTTTCTCAGCTTTCTAACATGGACTGGCTTAACTACCATGACAAAATCTCAACCGCAAATTTCCGGACAAAGCCTGTGCACGACATCGACATATATAGACGTATAAAGATAAAATCAACTGTGAATGTATTTTGCAAATCTCAAGACAGACTAAATTTCATTATTTAAAAATTGATTAATTCTGTTGGACTGAAAACTTTACAAGCGATTCTGTTAGTTTAGTTGGCATTTGTTTCGCTATGCTTGGGATGTGAAAGAATGAATGAAACAACGTGATTCTTTTAAGGTATGTTACAAATTTCCATATGACCGTGGCAAATTGAGAGTACGCTACGTGGAGGTATAAATATGAGGACATGTGAAAGACGATGGCTTAAGTTAGTTATTGACAGGCTTCGTCATTTCTACTCCTTACGCATTTTTATATTCATGGGAAGATGAAGCTGTCATCAACACTAGGTGGACTAAAGTTTAGTTTTCTGCATCATATCAAATGGTTTAATTGTCTAAACAACATAGTGATCAAGACGACCACAAACCAGAGATTCATTTGAGTTTTGGTGAAAAAAAAACCGATATGCAAATGAGTGTATTTGTCGAAATCAGCCCAATTTGGGTTCAAGTAGAACACAGGGTTGACGGAAACTCGGGGACTGCGCCTAACTGATGAACCCTAAGAAGGGCAAAACCGGTCGTTAGATGTCAACGAGTTTTCAACAACCTTGTGAGTAGTTTCCATTATGAAAATATATTGCGATATCTACAATATCAACAATATATATCAACAATATCAACAATATCTACAATACAAAACTTGAAGTGGCCCTTGTGCAGCACATTCAGTTGAAGAATATCGTGAACGAGAGATTCAGCTGAGTCTCCCGTGATTTGCAAATGAGTGCAGTTGTGGAAATATATTGATCATGTTTTCAACAATTTCCTGCACAAGTATCAAACAACAATAATTCGGCCAAAAATGGTTAAAACTTTTAAGTGTTGAATCACGCAAATTCGTGTCTTTGTATCTAACGATTCAGTGCGCAAGAATGATTTGCCCACAGTTTTATGGAGTACTAACTACATCGACTATTTTATACCGACCAAATTGTTCATTTATTTTCCTATAATAGATCTTTTTTGAATGATGGTAATAGGTCAGAAGAATCATCTCGTTTTTTGCCGACGACAGCGGTGCACTTTCACATCGTTCCTGACCTTTTTGCACACTCACAGTATCATTGTTTCTCTGCTGTGGGATTAAACAATCTGCCACGTGCGCGAAAGCATATAATTAGAACAGTGTTTTCTACTGGATGTGTTCTTCGGAGATAAATACATCTGAGATTATTAAGTGTTTTGGCTGCAAACACATCTCCCATGATCAAAGTGAATGCTACTGTCATGAAAACAAAGCGCATCTAGCCGCGACTCTGATAACCGGTACCATTTGATCCCGCTACTGACCTTTCAGTTGTACGCATTAGATTCCTATCAAAAATTGTAAGTTGAATGATTATGAGACTTTCAAATCTGTGGTATTCATCGTTGATAGGTTTAACGATGTAGATAAACTTCGTGTATGCTACTGCATCATCAACGTCGTCCTTACTAACAGAAACACCCGAGTAGTAAAAACTGGATTTCTGGCTTTCGTCCGTGGCGGTATGTGGCATTGTGTCCAGGCCTGGAGGAGAACAGATGACGCTCATTGACAGCTGGGGGCTAAAAGCCGTTAGGAATCTTTGAGATTCAGAATAGAAGAAGTTGGAAAATAAGAGTAATTCAAAGTATATATTTTTTGCGGAAAGTGACAACCAAAGTAATAAGTCACAAAAAATATACCCATCTTGAAAAGGGTGATGAAGAAAAGAGGAAGAGAACAGTCATGATGTCTAAGGTTATTAACTCCTTTGCAAACTGTGGATAATTCAATATTCACCGTCATTGTAATCCCGAATATAAGCCGACAATGATGAGTTTTCTAACCTAGGATAACACTGTTGGAAACAAAAGTAAACACTAAATGTTAGGCCTATACAGCTGTGTTCCATCTTTCTGAACGATTTGTAAACCCACTGACTGTTTACTCAATCTTTCTGAAACAATGAGTTGACAATCGGTTCCAAGTGTTTCCCAGTTTATTAAAAGACCGTGTAGAGTGTCCCGCGCACTTTTGTTCTCTCAGTGCTTTGAGTCAGACAACAGCCAGCAACGATCAATAAAGTGGTGATTAATCACTTTTTTCTGAAGCCTATAAAATTCATGTTGGCCGACCCGTATTCATTTTGCATGCTTCATTTTTGAAAGGATGGATACATTGCATCGGATGATGATCCACTCGTTTCTCAGTTGACTGGCGCTCTTCTTTTTACTGTTATTTAACGTTGCTATATCTTTGAACAAAGCACCGTGATGAAGTCATCCAAGTAACTTTGTGCTCATATTTAGAATCGACTTTGGGCTGTTTTCCAGCTTAATTCTGAAGCGTTCCACCGCTGGACTGGCAGATGGATGTACTGTCCTTCGGAGCGCAGTAGGAATCGTTAGCAAACATTCAAAGCATGTTCATTCATGGGATATCCTCAAATCAGATCAACTCTCACAGCTAATTTAGCCATTACTTCAAGATGCACCATATTCTAATGACGTCCCATTGTTCAACCTCCCACAGACGGTTTCCTGCGTCACAACGGTTGTTTATATTTCCAAGACAGGCAGAAGCACTTTTCAGATGAAGTTTGGTATCAGGTTTGCCTTCTTTCGATGTACTGCCGCTAATGAGTACAGATCATATCACTTCAGAAAACGCAAACTCAGCGGAGGTTAAACAGGCAACAATTTGTCCAAAGGCCTGTTGCTGTTTCTCTAGGTAAAGCATCGTTGAAATGACACGAAGTGCATCATCGAAAGACACTACATGCACATAAATGATATATTGGAAGCAGCAAACAGCTGTCAAAACATAGGCATATTGATCGATTGGGATGAGAGGACGTCGGTTCATATATCACATAAAGTGCGTAATTGGAAAACCGTTCATCCTTTAGAGTAGGAGTACTCGAGGTCAAAAGTTTGTCAGAGGTTTCAGGCATATGACCTGCATCTCATAAAACCTACTGTCCTTTTACCATCTTCATCATCACCTGCATTCGGTGCAGTGAAGAACAGTGTGTTCAATGTCGGCTGGTATGTCTTTTATGCCCTACTTCCCAGTGCTCTGAGGCCGGTCGTAAAGCTGAAACAGAAGCACAAGCCGAAACGTCTTTGGTGGACTTTATTCCGAGCAAAGGGCCCTCATTTCTAAATGAGTACACGGATTATGGATACAGAAGTTTCCGTTAAAAGTGTGAGTTTGAATAAGTCAGGATAACCATGCAACTTAGTTCGCTTGCCGCCAGCAGTAATTAGATTAAAACGGTTGAGACGAAATCTGCTATACCAAATGGATGCTCTACGAAGACCAATGCTCTGCTTTGGCACGACTGAATCGTATATTTGTTTATTCTTGGCCACTGACAGTGGTTCACTAAGACGTGGGTGTACTGGCGCTTCCGTGTAAAAAACACGTGTACACACAACCAAGCAAGGTCCGATAGGTTTGAAATCCAGTGCTTTGTTCACTTAGCACGCTTTTGTTCTACGATACTACAAGAGGAATAGGTACTTTGCCGATCTGTATACCAATATGAGCCGGATTCAATAGAACGGTCAACAAGTCAGGCTATTTCTAGCTTAAGTATAGGTTAAGTGTTCGAAATGATGGAGGGTAAAGGTATTCGCAGAAATGTAAATACCCTACTAGCTTAATTAGTTTGAATATCACATGCGAATATTACTAAATGTTGAGCCCATGTAGTGCACAACAAGACAATAAATTGGCTGATTACACTTGTGCTGTACCATTGGTTGCTTGGAGAAGTTTGGGCAGAAATTCGCGACGAAATCGGTCTTCTGTTGGCTGTCTAAACAGGGCTGAGGAATAGGCTGAGGGAAGCTTACCAGCGCTAATAAGGTCTGCCAACAATCTGCAACTACCAGGCAAAGGGTGAGGCAAGCAACTGAATATTCGCCTACCTAGTGAAACCCAACAAAAAACGAATGGCAGCTGCGGCTGGACTTTTCAGGTTATGATCTTACCATTCTTCAGAAGTAATCCAATCGTTCAGACTACGAATTTTACTGCTATCCCTATTTTCAATGGCTAACACACTGAAACACAATATGGGCAGAAAGGTTCAAAGGCACACCAGTTATTATCTTATACAACTAGATGCTGAGCGATCGCTCCATATTCGTTAAACATAGAGGAGGGAGCGATGCAACTCGCAGACAACCTGTCTCCATTGAAATTGAATCCCTCAACATTTGTGCTTCAAAACAGAAATAGTGACACGACATAACATCGTGCATTTGACGCCGTCATTTCTAGGGACACATTAAGTGGTCCCTTGAATATATGTACTGAAAATCAACCCTAAGCAGGTTATGCGAGTAGGTTGTGGATTCATTTCGGGTGTTTGTTTGCGTTCATACATTTTGGGCTACAGAGCAGTATGAGCTGATCCAACAAAGCAGAGACACCGGATGTTGGGTGCGTTATGCGAGTCGCACAGTTCCCATTCCTAAAGATGCCCAAAACGTGCAGACATCCTTTGACATGAAATCACATCAAATAGCTACATTGAATTCACTACTGAAAGCGACAATGACACTGAAATTAGGCGTGCTGATAATTGTGAGAGCAGCTTTTTCGACCTGTGGAACTGGCATTAGTAGTTATGTGAACTTAAAGCGGTTCGGGTTTTCCGATGCAAATGAAAAACTATTTTATGCTGCCCCTATCAGTAGGACATGTTGCAGTTATTGTTCGCGCTAAGATCTAATGCGAGTGTGTACAGCACCGTGGATATTCCTGAGTTTAATGTCCTACTATGAAGTTGTCAACTCAATACATATCACATGATATCAAAGAATAAGTAAACATTTAAAGGGCACGCGTTGTTCAACTATAATGCACAATTCTAGCTGCCTATTATTACATAGAGACACCAACGTCGATGGCACTCGATAAGGCTAGACTGCCGGTCCAGTTCGCCTAAATTGTGTTACTATACAAAGGTGCACGTGAAATACGACTATGAATGAACCAAATGTGGACTTATCCTATCATATCTTGAGTTTCTTGCCAAAGTGGTCATCCAATTCATTCGATAAATTACGGATAAGCCGCAAATGCATAGGGTTATTTAAATCCTGAGAATTACTGGCACATAGGAAACCCGTTCCTTATTGCCGGTAATCACACCGAAGGTAGAGTATTCTATGTAAACATGGTACAGGGTATTTAAGCAATCTGTTGTTTTATCCAATGTAAACATTTTTTAGGAAATCTAACTGCTTCGGAAAAGTGAAGTCCCATAACGTTTCATCATGCTGACGGAGGATTTGATTAACAATAAGCAAGAGAATTCTTGGATTTGAACAGGGTGCAATGTAATTACTCCAAAAGAGTATGCCGCCATGTATTTTGTTCCGACTGATGCTCGTCAGTTAGTTGTAGCAAACTCAGTCGCTTGTAAGCGTGAATAGTGGTCATCATAATTTGCTGCAGGGTCACATGAAAAAAAATCGTTTGCGTTGGACGCCCATTTTGTCTACCCAGTATTTTATGCGAGAACAGAAGACTTCCGGGAAATTACACGAAGATTATTAGTCCCATAAAAATCTTGCTTGACATTTGTGTGCTCTCAAATTACATAATAGAAGAATTTCTTACGCCAAAATAGAGCACTCTAAATCAGCTGAGCTGTTCAAGTGACGACGTAACTTCGTATATGCTTTGAAGTAATCGACGAAGCAGCCCGAAGCAAGGAGTTTATTGTACACCCTGAAATAACAGTAGATATTTGTGTTATCTGTTTCCTAGCAGAAATGTCGTAATATTTCCGCTTTAGAAACTTCACTAAACGAAAAATTCGCCTACCTAACAGTCACTGTGGCCATTAAAACCTGATTTTTTAATTAGTATTTATGTTCCATTTTGTTCCATCAGTTAGCAAGGACTGAAACTACTCTGTTCCGACCCCCCTCTCCCCAACCAATATATTCTGGACGTGTTCCGCAACTTTTTTGCCCCAGACGTGCCTTTGCAGTGTTGAAAAAATTACCATACGTTATTTATTGTACAGAATTTGGATAGAAAGGGTTTTTCAAAGTACTTATGCGTTGACGTGTCGATGAAAGAAATAGATTCATGCAAAACTATTTAACACTTACATGGAGTACCATAATATTACCGCTTACTATTGTACAGCTCTTTGTATCAGTAGCGGTATGGAAAGCGCTCGGTGATTGCAGCCTGATTGTGAGACAAATTTGACTATCTGACTAGTCTATTTAAAAAAAACCTCGTGTGACTGCGACTTTCTAAGATCCAACAACAAATCTGGACATGCAGCCATGAATGAAGCATTGACGATTGGTGGTCATCAGACTGCCTGAATAATTCGACGTGTTTTCGAAGAATCCCTTGAATAAGCTGCTGACGTACTGCTGGCGATCAACAGCTGGTTAGATAAAAGTCTCACACGAATTGAATGCCCAGGCTGTTCACACTGGTCAGCCTGAAACTACGTTCCAAGTACACATCCATCTAAAAGACCCCAGTACGGATGAAATTTCTGTTTGACTGATTTGAGAGGCCACTCTATTACAAGCCATACACCACTGATGTACAATACTCGAAAACATCTGATCACTCATGACCTCGCATATATGGTTGTACAAGGAAGCTGCGGAGCGACGAAGTTGACTGATAACGGCCCTTTATGGTCAACACTCCGACATGACACTGTATAGGAGATAGTACAAGCATGGTGGACATCACACAATCTTAGTTATAAATGGGTCATACTTGGAGAATCAACCATTGCACCTACTCCTATCCTTTTATATGCAAACCTGACTGATAACAAACTAATCTGTGAGGAATAGCACGCTAGCTTTCCGCGTATCCAGAGCGACATAACAGCATCCAAATCACATAAAATGCAGATCCACCCTTTGTGTTCAAATTTGTGTTTGGAGAAAAGATTTGAAATTGTTTACAATGGTGCGGATGCTTCTACAGGAAAGGTTAAGATGGACTTTCCGAGGTCGTTTACTCACAGCTCAGATTCTAAGAATTTTTGGGTTGCCGACAGGTTTAAAATTCGGGTAGTCAACTTGCTTCACCAGAGGAATTTGCCTGTGAAATCTAAACTCAAGCTGTCACAGCGCATGTGCTATTTTCAGCGGAAGAACTGTCTGGCTAGATGCACCTTGACAGGTTTGCTGTCATTTTTTATCAAAACTTTCCGGCATTGTTAACATGTACAAATTGGCGTTTTTTCCTGAGGGTGGTAAAAATTACACTTGGGTGAATTTTAGTTCTTCCGATTATGAATGTTGAACCAGCCGCAATGTATATGTATCTGGAATTAAAGCTTGGTGTTGGGAATACGTCACAAACATCACAAACGAGAGATTCAGCTGGGTTCCAGGTGAGTCTCTCGCAAATGAGTATATTTCGCTAAATACGTCAGTTTGTTTTCATGGGTTGTTTCAATCAGACGCTCACGGCGCTTATAAGTAAAGTACATAGTTGTGTTAAGGAAAACAGTCCGATTAGACACACGTCATACTAGGGTAGCAACCAGGTTTCGAATTTTCAACTTTGGAGTCAGCGATGTAAATTTATTCAAACAGTATTGAGAAAAACAAGCAACGCTGCATAGGTCGCTCATTCTTATCGAGAGATATCAAAGTAATACACATAGGTAGTATCCGTTGAACTCTGAGCCCGATTCGGTGCTTGGGCTGTAAGATTGTACATTTGCAATGTGATTACACTGTACTTAGCACTGTAATTTCCTTGGTTCAGTCGTGGTTTGATGTTATCATGCTCCTCGAGTAACATCTACTCTTCAGGATACTTCCTTCAGGAAAAACTGCCTGAGCTATGAATATCATGAGATAAATATCAGTTTCAAAACCACGAGTTTTTCTATATTATTGTTATTATTAGACATAGTAGGCTGCGTCTTTGAAAATCTTGAAACTACCAAGAAAATCTGATTGAATTGGAGAAGCAAAAGTATTCTCTTCTGCTTTGTAAGAGTCTAAAAGCCGACGGAACCGACCTGAACAAATGTGGCAGGACCAGAGGAGGATTGTTCAAAACAGAGTAATATACTGTAACTATGCAAAATTCTCGTAGAATGTGCTTCACAATCGTGAGGCCAAGGCGGCCAATTTCTAGTAGGCATTATGTTGAAAGGTATCGTAAAACTTATATCTTAAACGCAAGTATAACCAACAACAGTGATTATCCATTGTATTAATAGAGTGCCATTCCCTGGAACGGCTTGGATATTTAAATATGGAGGTCGGTGTTAGAAGATGTTTCTAATTTGTTTGCTGCTCGTAAAAACTTTCACGATCCCTGCTAGACAGTGGAAATTTTTCTTTCTTGTGATGATGTTCGAAGAGACGAACAAATGTTGATTTTCGGTACGGTTTTTTCCCTAGTTCATCTGAGATATATTTTTCAGCAGGCTGTGGTTGAGATATTTCCGACAATGCCATTCTTGGCAGTAAACTTTTGGTCAGCTTGCTTTCGGTTTTACATAATATGAGTTCGGGCATTTGAAAGTTATAAGAACGTAAATGTGACTCGATGCTATGGTGTCTGTTTACGAAATAACATCAACGCTGAACTATCATTCTGCTCTGCTCAGTTGTTTACCCCACAGTGCAGTTTCACACTTCCGGAACTCTTTGAACAGGTAAGTCCGGGGATTTCGTTCGCTAGAATACTTCAAGTGCTTCAATTACCCACATGAACTTTGGAACGTATTTGATCAAAACATGTGCGGTAACCCGCAGAAAAATTTCTATTTATGCGAAACCTACCGTCACAAAGAAATGTTTCGAATGGGGGACCAATTTTTAATGGGGCAGATAAGAAGCGCAACCAAAAAGTAACCGTGGGTTGGAAGCGTAAATTAAACACCTGCTGCGCCCCATACTTTCTGGGCTAAACTGATTACAGTGAGCCTCTAGGGTAAATGGTAACTAAATTCCAAGACCAGATATCCTTTTTTAAACTTTGTGTGTGCGATCCACGTTTGTTTGCAAACCAGTAGTGTTAGTCTGTGTGCTCATTCTACAACCAGTGTATATTTACTCTTTCGGGTTCCGAATGCCGGCCTATGAACGACGCAACCTAAACTAATAATAAAATCGATCACATGATTGACACATACCCACACCATAAAAAAGTCAGGCCAGTAAATGGACCATCCCTCATTGTAATGTCACTGGATCCGATGTTGTACTGCATAAGAAAGATGCCACGTCCAACGCCATTCCAATGACAAGACAAAAGCAACCCGGAAGGCACCTTAATCCGAGGAACTGAAAAGATCACGCATCTGGTTCTATCGGTTGAGGAAACAGGCACCAGGTCGGTTGTGATTGTGAACCCATATATAATCAGCCGTAACTCCCAGTTTTTATGCACAAGCTGAGGGCTGTAAATAGCCAAAAATCTACAGCCGTCAAACCACAGGTGTGTTCATTTATCCTCATGAATCAGGCTAACCGTCAATGACGAATTTCCTCAGAAAATGATATGGAAAGGCGCGTTCATTCCTGCTTGGTGTTTTACCACCGAGCAGCGAAAGCACCCACAAGAAAATGATTGTCAAATGCGGTAGTAGGCTACATCCAAAGTCTGCTGTGTGTGTTCTGTACATCTAAAGGTCACACGCAATCAAAAAACGTAGCTTCCTTTTTTAAAAACCGATTCATAATGACAA
The DNA here is from genome assembly GCA_004794785.1 of Opisthorchis felineus. Lineage (NCBI taxonomy): Eukaryota > Metazoa > Platyhelminthes > Trematoda > Opisthorchiida > Opisthorchiidae > Opisthorchis > Opisthorchis felineus. The sequence continues at coordinate 241,095 of SJOL01006745.1, forward strand.
GTATGACTTCCTGAATTCCGTGATCAATGCAAATCAACAGGCAGTTATATTCCTTGTATAAAGGCTTTGTATTTTGCACTGCATCGAAAATCGGCCTTGTTGTCAGATCACTAACTTGCTTCCCTATTCTATACGACCGGTTCCTACTGTTATAGTAGTACTGGTCAACAAGTGGAAGAAAATTCCTCATCCAATTATTATAGCCGTTTCCAAAAATCTTGTGACGTCATGGCGCGATCGTGAATGTTTGTTTCATTTTGCAGCACAATGCAGCGCAATCACTCAAATCCAGGTGATTCCATCGACTGCTCTGCAATGTTCACCCGTTGGATGGTAGGTTGCATGGGCGAGGCAACCTTGAAACGAAAAACCACGATGGATGGTATGGCTATCAAACCAGCTTGCCAGTATGCTAGTGGACCTTAATCTGAGCCGTTATTTTGCGCCTGTCGGTCATCCCACGTTGAGCATCTCCTATAAATTTGGTTGAGGAAAATCAGAAAATGTTTCTCATCAAATAGTGATTCGCTGAAGGCCCAGCTTACTGCTGTACTGAAAGGCAAAAAGACAACCGTGCTGTAAACAACGCTAATCTCAAATATCTTGGCGTTATAAGAGTTTACAACCAAAGGAGGCTTTTTTGTTGCATTCAATTCCATGCCTTGAATCATACCCGAACAAAGCTGAATTACACTGAAAGGTCAGTGGTCAATTGTGGTGGAAACCAAGATGTCCACCAGGCCCGAGTAGTCCAGCAACTAGCACCCCGGAATTCGGATTCGATAAACCGGGGTTGAAATTTTGAGTGTCGTCAAATCGGCTGCAGGCCTCCGTCTTGAAAAAGTTGTGTGCACGTGTTGTTTCCTCAATAACCGTTAGGCATTTTGTCACAGATAGTTAAAACATCTGCTGGTCGCGAGCAAATCGTTGTGGAGGGCGGAAGGCTATCTTTTTCACAAATACATCCTCTGGCTGCGAAAAATGTAAGTACAGGCCATGATGTATAACAAATCGTCTAAGTGGTAGCGAAACTACTTGAGAAACTTCTTTCCGTACGTAAACATAGCATACGTTTAGGAAAAACCTGCGGTTGGATTACTCTGTGACCTTTCTGATTTGATGGGCGAACGCTGCATTGAAACCGAAAATAGAGGAGAAACCGTTTAGTGTTCGACGAACTACTCAGATATAAACAGCTTCAATCGACATTCACTGACAAACATTAAGAAATTGCTATGGGAGTATGTTGATGTATCTGGATTAACCAATGAGTAAACTACTTTAGTTAAAGAACCGCGTCACAATTCAGCTTTGAACAGATTCCAAACAGTATCCTATGTCGACTTTGAAAAGAAAGCCGTCAGATTCATCAATATAGACAGGGTTTAGGCTGTAAGACATAGGAGCCGTTGGTTCGATATGGAGATGTCCGCTACTTAACAGTGCTGATCCGAGCTTTCGTGTGAAGCTTTCCGGAAGTAAAAACTGTTCAGCAGTTTTAACCACGTTTTTGTTTCAACTGAACTAACAATAAAAATTATCAGTGCTTCATTGATAATTTCCGCAAACAAATCACGCCGCGAAGATCAGTAGAACCTTGGATGGTACCGACAGTTTTTTCTTCTTGGACGAACAACTGTGTTATGATCGGTTGACTATTGAAAACATCCGTACAGGTCTGCATCACGAATACCGCCTACGTAAATCCCCAATATGGACGGGGTTCTAAAACCGTAGTCAAAAATAAAGCAAAACAGAGGTGATATTCAGCTGTGGCGAAATGCATTCTGCTGTATCTTCAACTTTTAAGTTTTTTTCTACGCTGCTGCTATACAACTTGTTCATTCGAACGAGTTCACGTTCGGCTTTCTGTTATTCGGAATAATTAAATGAGAACATAAATTCATTTCCTACAGTTTGAGCTACCGCAAAGCATACAAAACAGGATAAAAGGGGAGAAATAACAAACCACAGCTGCAACAAGGTTCTCCACTCCGTGACCCAGTCAGTGAAACCAAGTTCATCCGAGGGTCAAGCTCAAATATTTCTGAAATCACAGCGCTGACTTCGACTGATCAGTAATGGTTTCAAAAATTTCATTTGCAATAATGCACTTTTCAAACAACAGACCAAACGTTCTATAGGTTGAAACCAATTTATTATCCACATCACCACGTATTGTGCGGATTATTGCGGTCCGCGTCTCAGGACCTCCCTTCTGCTCTACAGCTGCGATGTACTGAAGTTCAAGGAAAGCCGTTTTCTTTGGGATGATTATCTGTGGGGTCAACTCATCACGTGCTTTTAAGTTCCTAATCCATCGGGTAATTATTCGACCTTACTGCATATTTCAACGGCTACATCTCTGCATCCGTCGTACCTGTGGTTCAGGTTAGTTTGGTAGTGTGAACTTGTGTACCAGAAAGCAGTTGCAAAGCGCTGAACATTAAAAGCAAAGTGAAAGTACCTTCCCATCAGTTCACACGGAAAGTAACAATACACCACCTGAGTTTCTCTGGATTAGAACATCCAGAGGGGGAGTTGTCTGACCCGCTTACAAATAGCTAACTTTGACCCCGGGATTAGCATGGCTTTATTGACCTAGCCATGTTATATGGGACAGTTAAAGGACTTTCCATGGTTGTTATTTGTTACTTTGTCTTTTTTCAGTGTTTTACGACGAATAAGAGCCTACAAAATGAATTCGTAAACCAACTGTGTTGTTCCGGTTGTCCTGTCAAAGTTGCTTGGGGAGATTCAGTGTTTTTCTAGTTGTTCGAATAAGCCCTTTTTGTGCGCAATGGTAAGCTGGTTAAACCACTGGCATAGTGCACAAGAATCTGTGTAGCTTTGAGGACCTACTGAGGAAATGACGAGTCGACCAAATAATTAATTAATTAATTAATTAATAATAAGTAGTAAAGCTGCGCAGACGTAATCAGAATAGTCCATGATAAAGCAGTTTCATAAATTCCCATGTTAGTGCTACTGAGTCGGAAACTTTTATTGAATTCTCCCGACTTTAACCACAGATATCCTTATTTCATGCTGTGTATACCATGCCCAGTAAGAATAGTAAGTTAATTCACTGATGAAATGAGGCGGCTGCCGAAATGACCTCCAGTAGAGACGTCCGAAACATCCGTAATGTCAGAATATCCGTTCTAAAAACAGTACCTGGGGAGAGCGTTTTCAGTCAAAAGTGGCTCGTAATTTCTGGATGAAGGAATACGGGTGAAAACTAATGAGCATTCGAACAAAATCCGGATGCTAACGGCGGTTAGTGCTGTCTACTTTAATACGGTGTCCGTCATATCTGCCTTTTACCAACACCTTAGAGTTTGTGTGGTGACGAGGTCAACAGCGCCAAAACCTGATTAGATTACCGCACAGTGTGAGAACACTTGTGTCTCATAGACCTAGGATAATCTCGGAATTGGGTGACAATTCTCACTGTGGTTCGTTGCGTTATTACTGCTCCAGTAATGAAAAAGATACTTTAGCGAACTACACTCATTTGCAAACCAATTTGGTTTTGCGATAGACTCACCTGGAACCCAGATGAATTCCTCGTTTCTGATGTTTCAGCAACCTTATGAGTAGTGTATCGCGTCTATAAAAAGATAATTTCTTGTAAAAAAAAGTAATTTTTGTACCACGTGGTCCCTGTAATTTCGGTTCCTGTTTCAACCAGTGGTTAACTAATGAAAATGAAAACTTGGCAATTAACCATTCAGTATAGAAGCCAATCCAGTCAACCTGGCTTAAATAAACGCCAAAAAACATTTAGCCCACCTAAAGCAATACACCTAGTCTTTCATAGGATTCCTGGATATGTTATAATTCGTTATGCTGCTTCATTATAATATTCCTGGCTTGCGTGAAAATCATGACGTGTAGGAAGCAGGATACCTAATCGTACAAGTGTTCTAAATTCCAGGAACATATTAGGCCTGATATGAAAGTTCCAATATTTTTTACGAAACATATCGTTCAGCTTTCCCGCGAAGTGATGCCATCAAATGGAAACTGCTGTTAGATGGTGAGTACAAAATTGCTGGAAGAATATACTAATGAATATGAGGTAGCTTAGATAGGACTTTAAGGGACAGCAATTTAACAATTTAACAATTTACCTAACGCCACATTTTCGGTTCAGCGACAAATGTGATTCCTACAATGTAAAAACTGATTACTCAGCTATTGAGTGAACTCCGACTGTTCATGAATTTGTACCAGAATTCTCAATGAACTGACTTCTTAATGTGCAAGCGCTGGAGGCTCCGGCTTATATAACAGACTGCTCGTGACCGCCCGCTGTTGGAACCTGTGCTACGAAATCTGTCAGAAGAATGCAGTTCTATATTGCTTATCTATGAATACTGAAGAGGTTGTACGAAAGCAGTGGTAGCGAACCTTCTCTCGATACTACTGAGAAACATGATGCAGGGAGTAATGATGCGTTCCAAAATTTTATTGACAAAACAGTTCAACTGGCACTGAGGAATTCAGAGACGAAAAAAGCTCGCAAATCAGTAAGATTATCAAAATGGTTTCGTGAGTATTTACCGGTGCAGTGAAACAGGCTTTTTAGAGTGTGAACTCAGGCAAAACCTACCTACTGAAGCCAGATATCCAAAATTAAAAAATAATAGGGCACAAAACGTTGGTCAAATGTATCGCAAAGCAAAATGGTACTGAACAGCGGTGGCAGGGTTGCTAGACACTTCTTTGACCTGTTTTATGTAGCTTAATTATTGAAACAGTTTACTCGTATTTACATTTTCGATACATTCAACTGTAGACATTCGGGTGATTTGGGGCTGGCGCGGATTTGAGCGGTCTACCTTTTGTATGGGTTAGTTCACACAGCAAAGCCGGAAAACAACTTATCTGGTCTGATAAGAGCCCAACGGTAGAGCATACATATAGTTAGTGTCATCGCGGTTTATACCTTGAGATTCTAAGAGGTGAATCAGTCGAGTTCCCACTATTACATGACTGTCGAGAAAACTAATCACAATGCATAAGCTTGAGCGTTCTTTCCGGTTCATGTTTATTATTCTAGGTCCCCACAGCTTGCATTGATGGAGTTTTAGTAACACGATTACCTCGGGTGTCAACTATCCGAGGTATGCCCATGTATGTGCACTATTGATATGTCCTAATCGGGGAGTAGCTAAATCTTGAGGCTTCCTTTTTCCCTCTAAACTATCCGAAACAACCGTGTCCTGACAAACCCAAAGAATATTTGAGTGGAAGTGATGTGAATACACACATTACTTTCATCCGCCTATGGGCAATGCGTCAAGAGACCATCAATTTCTTTCTGAAATGTTTTGCCAAACAACAGTGCCTCTCTATAGTTGGCACCTTTCTGGAAATAAACAATAATGGCTGCGTTGTAAGTTCCCTTAAATAGACAGCGTGGTTGTGGGAAGCGTGGTGGTAATGGGAAGCTTAACATAGAAAACTGTCATATGCAGTATTAGACAGCTGCGTAAGTGTTACCTCATAGTTTGGTGTAAAAGATTCCATATGTATGATAAGTTTATAAAACACTGTTTTGTAGTTAAGCTCACAAGAGTTTTACATCATTCATAAATGGAGTTTCACTAGCATTTCAAGTTATGTAACATCAACGCAGAACACATTTGGACCGTATATAAGGTCTAGTAAGTCTGGTCTTTGGCTTATCTGTGTAAAACACCAGCGCAATGTTTATTTGGCTTATGCAACGAGTTCCCATCCTTCATTAATTTATTCAAAACTGTATCACCTTCCCCAGTATGCGATTTTATGGAACGACACTTAAATTCAATGGACGATGCATGAGTAGAAAACATGATGCAATCAAGACTTCAGACTTGAGATGAATGTCTGCTCCCAAGCATAGCTAAGAAAGGGTTAGCTCAGGGGTCGATAAGGTTGCGTTTCGTACTGCTTGTAAAGTAAACGTCTACTAAAGGACGTCAAATATGCAACTTGAACTGAAAGCACCTCATTTAAAACGGTGTCATTGCTTTTTCCCTATTTGGTTAGGTGAATCAAACTTGAACGGATGCCCAACAGATGCTTGAAATTTTTAAGGGCTAATCTCCAAGTTAGAAAGCCTTAAGATGGAACATGCACTGGAAGCTTTTGTTCTAAACTTCAGCAATCACATTTCACTCTTCGTAATTTGGTTCATTTTCAAGGTCAGTGTGAGTGAAATTAACAAAGCGTAGATGCTGTCTGTTAAACCAGTGTGTAAGCAGAGAGGGGTGGCGCGTTGTCTACGCGCGTAAGATTACGTAACAAGCTAATCTAATTTGACTGCAAGTTAAGTTCAAGGGAACACGGGAGATTTAACAATGCAGGATGCAAATACTGTGACTCTGACCTCTCGTGCAAATGAATGGTTCCCGTTCCCACTACATCTAATTAGAGCTCTCCCACCGAGTTGTGAAACCCAAATGTCAAAAGTGGCACTTCTAGGAGAACTGGGAAAATGTCTGCATTTTTGATAACCGGAGAGAGGCTTCATTATTAACAGATTTCATCGCCGACAAGTGGGTGTCCTTAACCCAAATACATGACCGATAGTTTTCATTGTCTTACCCCGCATTATTGTCAGTAGAGCTATATGGAAGACGGCAGTCAGGAAAATTTTCGTAAATGAAAAATGCAAAACTTTCGAATAGTGGCGAACGAAACTTTTGACCTTTTTATAGTTGGATGGAGGACATTTTAAGGTTTTTCAAAGTAATAGTTGGTTGCACTTATGTGATCCAACTTGCTTCGTTAAGAAAAATTTGGAAGTCTAAAGACATCCTGGTGGAATGGATACTTCTCGTGAATATAGAAAACTGATCAAAATTCACGAGCATTTCCCTTTGTTTGTAGTTCAAAAGTTCATGAGGCTTGAGGGTGAACGTAATCGTCACAAGATGCTCATTCATTGCAAAATGTTTAGAACCAACGGAGCGCAGAGGGAAAATAAATATACCCAAGGTCTTACTGGTACTTATACTAGCTATAGTGCGTGACCAGCTGTACACCAATCAGGTGAGAGTTTCGACCTTAGTTCCTATGTTATGTATGTCACTCAGTCCGAACTAAAGTAAACCCAAATCACAGTACAAACGCATTCTTAGACCGTACTAATAACTTTGGGACACCTGATGGAAGACTTTACACCAAACTCCTTTGCAGGCGTATGTCTGGACAAATGTAACTGGTTTTCGCCGTGAGTACTTATGAAGCGGCCCACAGTTCATTGCATGCAGTAACCAGATATCATCAACTGCCTCCACAAGTGCGGGCCTTCATTAAGCTGTCACCTAGTTGCCTTTTCACTTACTCACTACAAAGGGTTCAAAACACAGCGCCAAACCAGTTGCAGAAACTTCAGTGAAGCAGTCTGGGACGGTTACTCTACGCGTCCATAATCTTTCTCCCGAAGCCAGAACAAACTTGATTGTATACCATGGTGAAATATCATCTGCATCGTTTACCTAAACTTCTGAAAATCATTCTAAGTCCTACCCGGTCTTTTCTGGAACCCACCGTTTATCTACTGCAAACTTATTTTAAAGCAACCTGTTTTTTATTCTAGTCATCTTAAATATCTCGGAAAGATCCATGTGCTCAACCATTCTCGGTGCGTACACGTCAGTGTTGTTCTAAGCCAAATAAAAAGTTGCATTTTCGCTCCACCTGGGATCAACTCTCCCAGACAACCTATTCATTTCAACCTGGCTAGTTTTGGAGAACAAGGTTACTTTATTACCACATTACCTCTAGAGTGCTTTGCTGAATACAATACGCTTAAAAATAATCCCCGGTTTGTCCAATCGCATCCAAGCACTTTGGTCTCCAAGCGGTTTACCATGAAAATTGTTCATTGCCATCACCAAACCTACACACGCTGGGCAATCCGAGTCTCTCTCAATATTTCAATTGTTCCAGGTCAAAAATTGAATTTGCATGTAAACTAAGTCCCATGAACAGAAAACTGTCACAGACATGGTAGTAAACCACATGCGTTTTATCATGGATGACCTCCGGATACCACTTTGCATCATTCTTTTCCTTCTCATAATTATGACTACTTATACTTTTGCCCCTTTTAGGATCACTCAGTGGGTGTAGAAAAAACTGCATTGACCGGCATCGACCTTTCCAATCTGAGTTTCACTCAAGTCAAAGTGCTTTCTTGTGTTGTACTTTGCTGGGAAATCAAACCGTGGAAGTGTAGTCAAGTGTTAGTTCTGATCGGTCATTAGGCATCGACATTATCAGATCCTCCGTAAAGTTCGTGAGATTTTAGAACTAGGTATTAACTGCTCCCAAGCGGTCAAATTACGCAGTAGGTATGACCGCATGAACTAAACCAGAATTCACCCTGATCCGTAGTCACCGTGTGCAAAATATTTGGTGAGCTCATGTTACTTCTCACTCCTAGCAAAACATCTCTATTTGAATGCCATTCAATAAGGCTGTTTTAAACACGCGGTACATTGGTTTAACGAGTCGTAAGTTTCAAGGTTTCATACCAACAAACTTTCAGGCAGAGTTCCTCTGGTCATTCATGGCGTACCAGTTGGCACCAAAAACCCCAATCCAGTACGACAGGACGAATATTTAGAAAGTGTGTGGATAAGAGTATCTGCGCAGTGCAATCGGGTTGCATGTTCAGATTCATCGGCGACACTTAGAGAGAGCGAGTTGTCATATCACACAACATTTAGGTGGAAAAGTAAACATTGTCTGCGGCACTGTCATGGTGCATATTACTTTGCAAGCCCTCTAATATTAGTTATTCAACCGACCCACATTTACAACACACTGAAGCGTTCCCCAACGAAATTCTTGCCCCTAAACCGGTTACACAACGTGCATATAAACATCCTGTAAGCAAAGTGCAATACTTATCAGCAATAATGGTCTCGAAAAAACAGTCCCTTCGATCCACTGAATGCTAACACTCTCGATCAATAATGAAACAAATAAGCAGGATATTTCAATTTTCATATGGCACTTGATGCAATCCATAAAAACTATTAGAACGAGCATATGAAATTAACCTCAGTAAATAAGGTTCGCTTTTAATTATTCACTAATTACACCGTGTAATTTAAGTGGTATCCAATTCTACATAATGTATAATTAACATAATCCCAGTAATTTAATAAAATACAAGCATTTACTAAATATAGTTGTTCATTTAGATCATATAGAAATTTCAAACCGGAAAGAGAAATATAAGACTGTTAATGTATAAATATTCTTATGTATTTCTGAGGTTGTTTTACACTCAATTTTCCTAAAAGCTTGAGATGCCTTTCTGGAATTCTTTTTAGCCTGTACCCTTGGAATTTGAAGCTCTTCCTACTTTTAAGAGAATGAGCGGACATACTGATCAAAACACCAAGCTGGATGGCATTTTTTCCCTGGTTTCCATAAATGTTGAATAATACTTATGTATGTTTTGTTAAAGCGTCGCCATCATTTGGCGGAGGTGTAGCAGCATAAAGAAAAGAATGGCTACTTATAAGCTCTTGTTATTATTTGGACACACCAATTAGATATGAAAGAACAACTGGATGACTATCTTGGTCCAAGTGCGGCACTACACATAGGCTGGTTGTTGGACGCGTGATTCAGGGTAAAAACATCCAAAACTCGTGACCAAAGACAAGCGTATCCGATATCACTCAACAAATCTCAAGGGGGGGCAAAAATGCCCATTAAGCCGAGGCTTTTGCGACCCAGCCACATTTTTTTCCAAGACAGTCGACCAAATCCAGAGCCTGAACAACGTCCATCGCAAGGGTTAACGCATATTCAAAAGTAACATTCAGACTCCTCACCAGACTGACTAAATAAGTCACAGCTAGCCTAGACCAGGTATCCCACTTCTCTGCATTCGCCTGCCTCGCAAATTTAGATCTACTTAGTATGTCCAAATCTTATATCAAGAATGCAAGTAAGAGAGTATGCTCACTTCGGTGCCCAGGAACTTCCACGGATAAGAGCGAAATCTGGCATACTTCTTACACTCAATTACGATAGCAAATTAGAGTCACGTGTACGACTAAACGTGCTGAATAGCACACCCATAAACGTGTATCCACGGGCCGGTGGCAAGCAAAAGGTTAAGGGATTCAGCCGCGTCCTTAAAGCTCATGAGTTCACTACAGGTTTTGACAGCAAACATAAAAGAGTTTTGTGGCTCCAAACTGTAAATCACTAAATTTCAAATAGATCAAGGGCAGCTGACTACGTTCTGCAAATTTCGTTGGTAAGAGAAAATGATAAGTAATTCGAAAGGAATCAAGCCAATGGCCAAGAAGCATCATTGTACACATCTGGGTTAACTATGAAATGGTTTACCACAAGGCCGACTACAAAGCACGTAGTAAGCTGCTATTTAGTTATACAGGTTCAATAACTTGAAAAATGCCTGCTAGGTGCTTCAAGATCAAAGAAAATTCCCACGAGTTTTGGATAGTACCATTTGACAAGAAAACCTTCTTGTTTGGAACCAGATTTAATTTGATCACTTTTGTTACCAATATCGTGGTAATCATAGACTGAATTGCATCAAGATTTAGTACTTCTACTATTATCTAGTTGCCACAGTTTTTGGGACCTGATGAAAAAGCAGTATGAGGATAACCGGGTAACGCAAACTAAGTCTGTGGGACCTCGTTTACACACTTATCAGCCGAAAGGATCATCATCCTATCGGATACTAAATGCCATAAACCTCAATCACCGAGTTTCTTTACAATTCTGCAAGGTGAAACAACCCAAAATTATCTAACCACCAGCCAGGTATAATTGATCAAGCTCAGGCTCCACCTTCAAAAGATTTTAAGTTGCAAGTTCAACTGCTAAAGCAGCCCGTCAAATAGTTCGCATATATAATCATAGTCTGTAAATCCCCCTGAAATAAGCGAATAATTCCATCAGACGTCTTATGATACCATTCAAATTTTGTGAAATTTCAGTCAAAATACTGCCAATTCATATATAATCTCTTCTCACCTTCTGACGTAGGCGAATCGGGGAGCTTAACAGTGAAACTTCCCTGTCTGTGTAATAAATGGTGAATCGAGTTTGCACTGGTTCTCTATCAAGTGATAAAAATATATTGAAACTTGATTGGTTCCGCGCTAAAGTGTAAGGTATTGTCTTTAAGCAAAGGTGGGTTTCTTTTAACTTGCCTATTAACACGTAAGATAAAGCTGCCACAAGATTTTAGGCAGTTTCCTCCATGCGTATTTCAGTAGACAAGGTATTAGTGGTTACCAATTTTCTGATTATACACATTTTCCCTATTCATTTGTAAGGTTTAGCATTGCTTACAGTCAGTGAAATCGAAACCCAGATGTAAGCGATTTGTGTAGAACTAGCTAGCGGACCATTCTTAAGATGCTGCAAACTGGCTTAAAGCAACTGGTCTAAACAACAGCCATATAATCAGAATAAATGTTGGTTCAAATTGCCAGGAAGACATTTTTCTGTGGACTTGAATCCATTGCCGGGAACTGTACCACATGCTTTATGCTACTTGTAACCAAGCAAGTGCTTATATGTAAGCAATAAATGCTCCGCCTTTTTTTGTGAACTTACCAATCGTGGTGATTATGGTCACTGCGTACAAAATGCTTCCTTCAGAATTCCAACCCAGTTCTTCGTCAGCGCCATTCCAACCCTTGTCTTTGATTGCGCTAACCAAATTTCTTGCATAGTTCTCCACCAACTGCTCCCATTTGAATTCAACCTCCCTGGTTATGTTAACAATGAGAGGTAAAATAATATTTCTGGTGGAAATGCCAAGAATCGTTTCCGGCAAAAACTTTAATATATCAAGAGGAAACGGGTTTGTTGAATTGCGGCTGGTGAGGTTTGAGGCTTGGCCGGTTACGTTCATCAAATTTGCTATGGTTGTTTGAGCGTCTGCTTTGTAACTCTGATCGGCTATGGGCTCCATTGGCGGAATGCCTTCATGGTTGAACCATGATGGAGGGACAATATTTCGAGGCCAGCCTAATCCAGCCAAATACCATGCTAGGCCAGCTGTTAGTTTCTCCCGATCGGCATGAGATCTAACCTTCCAGTCAGAAATATCTGGGAGGTTCTGGGGCCAATCACCACCCGTCCCAGACGCTGCCTTTAGCCTTACACGGTAATACTCTTCACTGACCTGTTTGGCCACATGGGTTTCAAACAGGGTTAACAATTTGGCCTGTGTGTACTGGTTTAACCGTATGAGTTCGTTTACGAGCTGTGTTCGATTCTGAAGCACCACTATTCGTGTGTTGTTCTCGGCCGATCCCTCTAGCCAACAGAATACGTAACCACCAAGAATTGTATACAAAACAACGAGCGAAGCTAGGCCGACGTGTGAGAGTAGGAAGGCAACAATCTTCTTGGTGTAGTCCTTGGTCTTGATGCAACACTCTCGTTTGGAGGACTTCTTCTGAGGAATGTGTTCAAGTGACTCCGGAGTGGATATGTGGTGTGTGCATTTAACACTAGGTATGGTGACGGTATACGGAGCAGGATTCTGCACTGGCGCTTCGAGGTATCTGGTTGAGCACATGTACGGAGGGATATTGTTGGACGTTTTGTGTGAGGCACTGTGTGGAGATGAACGGGGCGAGATTGGACTGTGGCGGGAGTGTGAAAAATGGGACATTAGGAAAAGTGCAAAAATTGTGTTCACAAGTTGCTTAAAATTTTCCCACTATGCCCTTGAATCTATTTTCACACTCGGTCCGTATTCTTTTAGGCATGAAAATAACACTTCGTTGTATCCTTTCAAATTGGGGATAGGTTTCCGCGTGGGCTGACCGGTGGGTATTATGTGAACCGTTTTCAGACAACAAAAATGACGACCAATAGAAAACGGCGGGTAGATCGGCGAATAGCAAACTTGTGAAATCTTGGGCGCATTTTTCGCGGTTTTCGGTAACAGCTGATTAGGCTTCACGGATTAGTTTATTTAACGAGACAGTTCGTTGAGTCGATAGTCCATACCACCAGGATACGTAGACGGGATGAATACATAAGGTTCGACAGCTGTGATGAGAGTCATGATAGCGAGCACAGTGTATCTTAATCAGAACTAAAGTTGATACCTTAAACCAGGACTGATATGCTCCAATCGTAAAGGTATTGGAAGATTCTTGGTAATTAAATCGCTTTACGTCATTCTAGTAAACCACAGTCTAGGCCCGTATGTTGGGTTGAGAGTAAGATATATCGACCTCAGCAGGACTTAGTTAACCATTAGTTTATGCAAGTATGAATTCCCCCCGCAATTCACAATTCGTGAAACTCTGTAAAAAGGAATAACATACTCAGTAATGACATTCAACTAGATTTGCTTTTACTTCTCACCCTAGCAAAGCACCATATTGTGAAAGGCCTTCCACGATTTACCTACATTACTAATAATAATGTAGAACCATATTTTCAAATGGTAATGCTCTCTCTAGGTTCACGTACCAATTATGCCTTTTATGAAAGTCCCAGAATCAGTGTTGGACAAGAACATTTAAAGAAATCGTGCCACTTAGTAGCTTACTAAGTGTGGTGACAACCATTGAAGACTATGTGTGAATATAAAATAATAAGAGGTATAGTACCCCTAATTCACAAGAAAACGATGCACAAATACGTTTTCGTCAACCTCACATTGGGTACAGTGAACGAGCAAAGACCTGGATAAAATCATTTTGGCGTTTTGCTAAGGTTTCTTATCTCACATTGCCCAGGATTAAGGTCAAGAAATTACTCATGGTTTCAATCTTAGTATTGCATTGACTCATAGACACCTAATTACTTGGACGTGGTATAGCACACCTGCAAAGTGCGTTTGGAAAATTCCTTATTCAATATTGTAAACCCTTAAACTGGGTGTTAACGTATCTTATGGCAAAGCGAACGATAATAATAGGCATTCCTTAATCCACATATGACCTCCTATTGAGTTTCTATACAAGTATTTTGTCGGAAGCTCCCTCCAAAAGTTGGCAGTTTTGGAGTAAACATGGAGCGAACAAGAGTTACGTTTTTATAGCTTTGAAGTGACAGGTTACAGTCACATATCGCTCAAAACCCTGTCTTACAGGGTTTAGTCAATTTGCAGTGCAGGAAGGTTGAAAGAGGTGATTTTCAGAGGAAGGTGGGCTCCCAATGGCAAGGCTAAACCCTTCATAGACGTACACATTAGTGTTCCTCCCCAAAAAATTAAGGTGCAGAAACCAAAAAAAGATATGTACCTATTTGTTTTATTTATTTATGCTGTTCAAAGATCTGTGGGAAAGCAACATGAGGTGAAAACTGAAAGCGGACATAGGACGAGTCCACAGCACAACACAATCCTGTATAATGTAGAATACTCAAGGATTTGTTCTCCATAAGGGCAACCGTAGTTCGTTGTAATTAGATGTGGTTCATGTAATTTGTTAGTCCACTTGATATTCTGGGGACACCTTCATTGTCCAAGCAGATCGGTTTCCATGAGAATGCACGGTCGAACGTAAAACATGTCATGTTCTAGCATTCGTACAAAGGTCTCCAAAAAGGTCGAAGGTTAAACCGGGAAATGGCTTTACCCACTGCCAAAGGTTTATTCCAAACCCGTCGCCAAAAAGAACCGACAGTTTCTTTCCGAACGCTGCTGAAAAATTTGGAATCAGAAGCTTCTGTCGGTTAGCCAGACTGGTAATCGTAGCTTAAAAGCTAGCTTCGTGTGCACAGACGGTTTCGGAGTGGTTTCTTTTTGTTGCTTCGATACAGACATCTAGAACTAACTTTAACAATTCTGTCACTTCAGTATTATTTTAGCCCTTTTTTATGTATAGTATACCCATTGACATAGCGCACCGGAAACGGGTGCTTGAAATGTGATGTACCAATTCCATCGATGATAACTAAGGGGTATTTAGTGTTTAAAATCTCTGAGAAGGAATCTTCAGGCCCCTGGCACACATTTAGTGGATACGCTAGTGCCCTTGCTTTGTACGAGTGTGGCTTAACGGACCCAAATTAAGTTATGCAAAGTGTGTTTGCTCTCGAAACTTTGTCCAACAAAGTTTCACAAGTTGTTATGAAGGCAGAAATTACCGGTGAATATAATGAACCCTTCGAAGGTTTCTGGAAATAACTGAAAGATTTTCAGAAACTCATCATCGCTTCCAATTGACTCGTTTAACTGCTTACAAATGAGGACTTCTGTAGGGCGACTATTCAAAGATGAACCCAGAAGATGTGCACATAAAACCTCCAGCTGACGTGTGCGTGTTCTACACTGACCCTACGAAACACATTAATAATCTTACAGACTCAGCTTAATCATCCTCAGATGGAGCCGTTGTCACTTTGCTTGAAGTTTTAGCTCCCACAGATGAAGTTGAATAATCTCAGCAATAAAGTTCAGCTCGAAGTCATGTGCGATCAAGTGAGATAGCTCGTTACAAAGTATAATTACCATATAGGCTAGTTTCGAGCCAAACTGATACACATTTCGCACCGATTTTCATCAACTCGCGTGAAGTAGCAGTCTCCTGAACGCAAGCCACTACAAAGTGATAAAAGAGCTACGATAGATGGACCATTTGATACTTTTTCACCTGGATTGTACACCCTAATGAAAACAGAGGACTGTTTAGAGAAAGTACGCATGGTTCTCGTTGGTAAATGATAATTCAGAGATGGCTATGTCATTGCTAAAAAAACCACCTGGTTGAGAAGTTAGCCAAACGGAGTCTCCAGAGTTTGCTGCGCTACGGGTATATCTTCGAGAGCCGGTAAAGCTATATGAAACCATTTGGTACAGTCAATCCACGCATGGACTGCTTGCCTAAGAAACACAGAGGTGGCATGCTTTTTTCTGTCCATTATGTCTATGAACGAGTCTACTAATCACAATCTCTCCCGTTGACTTTTGGGCATCCTAGACTGTTCTCGAAAGTGCGCAGAAATAACGAGACGCGTAGACGTTGACTAGCACTGCTCGCACGCACGCGATTTCCTGAAAGGATTATTACAATCTAGAGTAAACCTCATGTACCGCTTGCAAAGATCCTCCAAACAGTTAGTTATTTGGTGCAGTTTACAATGTCTCATTTAGTCAACTCATAGTACAATAGACCTTGATAATGCAAATTTGGTTGAACCCACATCCATCAGTGTCGAGAACATCAACTTTCTAGGGGTGAATGAAAAAAATATCTCCACTTTAGAAAGAAAATTAGGAGAATAATTTACTTGCATTTTTTACATAATATACTACTCATGATGTTTCAGGTAGGGGTAGTCCTTGAAGTTTGCCTCTACCTGATAACCTCTACAAACAACTAAACCGATAGTGGGCCCTGGAGGATGATTCAGTAGCCTTTTGCGTAATATGTTATAGCAGTAAAAATATATTGCAAATATCAAATGTCGTACCAACTAAAACGTCAGGGACCTTGTGAGGCATACACAGTCAGAGTATCGTAACTGAGAGATTCCGCTAGGGTTCGACCACGCCAACAGGTTTATTTCACCAAATTAATCGCGTTTCAAATTCGGGCATGAGTGGAAATTGTTTTTTAGTTCTGCGGATGCCTAAGCCAACCAACGATGAAGTATTCCCTGGAATGGTAGAAAGAGCTTCAAAACGAGATAGTACGCTTAACCTTGAAACCTATAAGTTATAACGAAAGGCGATCAACCTTTCACTGTGGGACTCTGACGTTGAATCCGATGGGTATATTTTCATAGAAAGTATATTTAGCTTAAGCCAACTAGGTTCCAGCACCGAACGATTACATTATGTCCTGATGAAGTAGCCGAAACTGGGTTACGAAACAGAAGGACCACGTGGCTGAAATAAAACATTCATAAATGATACAACAAAATTCGCAATGGAGCTGAAAAAGAGAGACAGTAACGTGTAAGCCTATTCTGATATACGGATACAAATAAAGGGTCACAGAAAACATAGGTTGCCCTGGATGAGTTCAGCTGCACTACTCTAAGCGTAGAACAGTTCACTGTACATGAGTATATGGCCTTCTCATACTGTAAAAGCCGGGCGTACTTCTGTTGACGAACAAAATAAAGTGTGACTAAATGGCTCATGAGGGTCTCCTAACCTATCAAAAAACGGTTGTCTCACCGTAGTTCAAGGAACAGATTTGAACTTATCAAACAGCCGGACAGACATTTTGCGGATAAATGCCTTGTGCAGACCGACTAATCATTTTTGCCACTTACGGCTGAACGAGAATATTTACACCACCCTGAACAACTTGCAACACATAAATATTACCAAGACACTTGATGTCCCAAAATTGTTTACTAAAAAATTTCAATTCACACTTGATGGCAAACAATCCAGAGGTATATATGAACTAGTCATTAGCAGTCCTTTAAACCTGTTTTTTAGACAAGTTTGTGACCATTCTACAGAACAAACCAGCTCAGCAAGTCATATGGTTCAGGATCATCCCAACTACACAACCCATTTAAACATGTTGCTGCTATCCACATCAGGCGAACTAGAATACAGCTGAAGTTGACCGTCAACAAATACAAACATTAATCTCCCGCTGCTTCAAGGATATCTAATTGAGTCAAATAACCTGTAAGGAAAATCAGCGATTGAGTTCCATTAATTAGTCAAGCACAACCGTTTCAGTGTTGACGGCGTGCATATTCTACAAAGATTCTTCATGTGCATCCATCTTTGGCCGCATCCTCAGCCATCCATTTCGTGC